>VOMN01027312.1:0-11099 GCA_014899125.1 Orchestia grillus | reverse complement strand
AAAAAATGGTTGCAAAACCCCTGCGTAACAGTTTGGTCACGATCTTTTGTACAAAGTAATTGCGATACTATTATTTCGGATACTACTCAGTTTTTTACATTTTCATTTTTTATAGTGACACTGAGTTTTAGGCCGAACAAATCTCTTGAAAACTGAATGAACATTATAGATCATTATGGCTTTAGCAGTTTTAGTTCTATGCAGAATCGACCGACGTTTTTCTTATTGTACGATACAGTTTGATTACATTTATGCAAAGAACATAGTTGAAAACAATTTATCGAACTGCAATAAATATGTTTTTTTCAATTACATTGAAAATTTCAACCGAAACTGCAGTATAGAGATAAATCCAACATTTCGACATCTCATGAAAGTTGTCTTGACCATCATGCTGCCAGATCAGTTTCCTCGACGGCTACTAACGATTTAAGTTTATTGTAAGAACTCATTTAACTCTGGACAGATTTAAAAATACTCTAGGTGTCAAATCAACCTTTGAGTCTTGAAAAAAGTTGTAAAATAATACGCGTAAAATATAAGGAACTACATCTTTGAGTATTAAAATATACGTAAAGGAAACTAAGCGGCAGCGTAAACTCGCGTGCCGACCCATGGTGAAGGTGACTATACCTAGCGGTGGCATGAATTGGATTGTACTGGGCGGGCAGTAAACAAGGATTATGTACAGTTCGATCTAGAGATTTAAAATCTCTAGGGGAAAATTTGAATGCATGTGTACTTTGTTGCAGTACTTTACATATTTTATATTACTGGATGTATTAAAATGTTGGAGTATATTTGAAAATATTATTTTATTAAGGTGCAATAACTCTGTGATAATAAAGCTTGACATCGATGAATGAATAACTTCGAAGTCATGGGTAAGTTAAAATTATATATAAGCCTTTCATTGAGTGATTATTTTTTAACCTCAAGAGGAAAAACTGAGAAATGTACCTTACTGTTAAAATGACTTGTCATGTTTCTTTACAATGCCTCTCCTGGCAGATGTTTTGTTTTTATCAGAATAAAATAGAAAACTTACGTGAAAACCCAGCGTTCTTAGGTTTTAAAATGAATTTATAAAAAATAATGCGTCAGGTTTTTATCTACATGGTGTGAGGGCTGTTTGAAAACATTTTAGTAGGTGAAAATAAAATTATGGCAGAAAATATATGTATTTAGGTCAGATTTGTACAAATATCCTTGATCATACTTCATCAAATTGTTCTATGAAGCCACCTTTGATTTCAACGTAACATCAATGTATCCAGCAACATTAACCCTAAGACCCGGTGGAAAAATGTAAGGTGGCATGACATGACCTTTGCTACTCATGACTCCTAAAACCAGCCCTAGTTAAAGCAACTACGACTGCATGTTTTTTCATTTCTTGGGTTAACATTATCATTTATATAGGTTGGCTGAAGTAAAAGTTTAATACTATAAAAGATTCGAGTGTGTAATGATGCGATAACGACGCGTTCTCAAATAGCCCTAGTATCTAGTATACCTTCACACGCACTCACTCTCGTTATTTTGATCTCTTCTTTGCAGTGTCATAAATCGTATATGAGTCGCATTTATCACTCATCAAGTATATGAGCCCTGTTTATCACGTATCTCGTATATGCACCATATTTATCACTTATCCCATCTATGCACCCTATTTACCACTTATAACATCTATGCACATTATTCATCACTTATTACGTCTATGCTCCATATTTATCACGTGTCACGTTTATGCTCCATGTTTATCACTCTTCGCGTGTATGCTCCGTATTCATCACTCATCGCGTATGTATATGCACTGTATTTATCACTTATCGCTTGTTTGCATCATATTTATTACCCATCGCATATAAGCACGGAATCTGTCCCCCATCAAGTAAATGCACCGTGTTCAGCACCCGTCTAGTACATGCACCGTGTTCATCACCCGTCCAGTACACGCACCGTGTTCATCACCCGTCTAGTACATACACCGTGTTCATCACCCGTCTAGTACATGCCCCGTGTTCATCACCCTTCAAGTACATGCACCGTGTTCATCACCCGTCTAGTATACACATCGTGTCCATCACCCGTCTAGTATACACATCGTGTCCATCACCCGTCTAGTATACACACCGTGTTCATCACCCGAATATACACACCTCATTTATCACTGATCAGGCACAGCCGCTCAAGTGGCGTCCACGGGCGACAATTTGCGGTCCCCAATACGCCGCTCTACACTTGCTCTCGCGTCCAGATAAACGGGACCACTCTCACCGATGACACAGCGGCCGGGAGAGAAGGGGGGGGGGCCCTGCTCCCTCGGTCAATCTTCACATATTATCCAGAGAAAGTATATTAAAAACCCTAGTGACAACAGTGCAATGTCGCGTATTCAGTGGTGTTCGCAGTGGGCAAATGATGCATTTTGCGAGCACTGGTATGCTGAGATGGATACAACGATGAAAATATGGTGTATTGCTCTTTTGGGTGACGCTGGAATCTGTGAATTGAACGGCAAACATGATCCATGTCCAGGCAATAACTTTGAATTTGTTGTGAGTGTACCACGAGTTTGATTGAGTGCAGCGAAGTCAACAATACGAGTAGTGACCTGATAATGATATCCGACATACCGATTTTCGTCTTTTACCGTTACTAATAGACGCACCCGCCAAAAATAGCAGGAAAATTTACGATAATTTCTTTAGATGCCCTCTTATTTACGGTAAATCTGACGTGATATATTTTCAGTATCACTGATACGGAGTGCCTTCTTTCACAGTCTCGCTGATCCAAAATTGTCGAACCAGAGAATTTTCTCCTATCGGACCCGGACCCTGGAATTTTCTCCCATCTAAATCCTTAACAGCGTGAGAGAGAGACCGACGAACGGACCAATCAACCAAGCTCTTTTATTACAGTTCTGTATTCTTAGTCTCACTCTGCAGAATTCGGAATAAATTCAACATTTTGTTATCATTTTGCGGTCTACCTTATGTAAAAAAGAATCTAGCTGGCAATACGCCATCTTTGCACTGTAATTATTATTATAGTAAAAGGTATGTGCAAATATCAGTCGATGTTTTGGTAAATATTTAACTTTTCGTGCCTAGAAACGAATTATCACAGTCGGAAGTTTCATTGTGACTTCCACACGTAATTTTAAGATTGCAGTCTTACTGATCCCAATTAAAAGTTTCATCGAAACAGCCACATTTTAATTTTAAGGCTGAAACCTTACTGATTTAAAACCGATTGTTACGTGCTTTGCA
This sequence comes from Orchestia grillus, assembly GCA_014899125.1. NCBI lineage: Eukaryota > Metazoa > Arthropoda > Malacostraca > Amphipoda > Talitridae > Orchestia > Orchestia grillus. The sequence goes on along the minus strand of VOMN01027312.1, from coordinate 7,821 downwards.
TGCAACTGATTTCGGAGTAAACATTTTTTTTTCTGGTTACTCGTAGTGATTTTTTGATGTACTTATGACATTGCTCACAAATTATACTAACAAGTTCAAAATTGTCATTGCAGATATGGGGTACAACCATCAATACAGGCATGAATGACATTTGTTTTGCATCACCGAAGCCCTTGAAACACTGGTTTGACTCTGATGGATATGTACTGGCTGTCTGCTAGCTTGAATTTATGTATAGCGCAAGAGACTCACGTGATGCCCACGACCTCTCACGATTGGCTAACATAGCACGTATTTTCCTGCACACCGCATGTCTGACTGCTATTCTGTATACAGGGTGTCGCTAAAAAATGCATCCACTTGTTTCAAATATTAATATTGTGTATCTATGATACAGTACAACCGCTTAATTTCAATACATTTCTTTAGCTCTTAATTTTTTCAAATGAAGCTTGATATTAATACATCATTAGTGTATTAATATTTAACATCAGGGGTACGTTTTTCGTGAGTAACATGCACAGGCGTACCTTGTTGTATATTTTTGTAAAAAACTGATGAAGGCATTCGTAAGAGCGCAATATCATAAAGCGAGCTACCATCGGACAGCGAGTTACATCTGTACTATGTTCTCCTACTGACCTACTGTGTCTGGCTATCTGTCATTTTGAGTATGTCGTCAAAGGAAAATATTACTATATGGATAGTCTCCCGTTGAACTTGAACCAAGTTCTCCAAGTTAGAGAGTATTTTTACCTGCATGACTTCTGCGCCTTTCATTGACTGATTTTATTGAAATAGCCAATGCGCGTCTATATCGGAAGAGAAGTGTTAACAACGTCTTTTTTGAAACTACAGCATGTAGGTATTATTTCAAAGTATGTAGGTATCAGTAAGGTATTATTTCAAAAAATCATATCATAGGACATAATTTCGTTTGAGAAAATTTTTCACGTTTCTTGTTTGTGGTGTCAGTGCTACCGACGTAAGCAAAGATACCTTACTTTTGACTCACCCTGCGCTTATTTATGTTCGTGAATTCTCCGGACAAAATATTAGTTACCTGATACTAACATGGGGTACGACCTTCACGAGTGCGAATAATGGTGGCAGTTCGATGGAACTTTGAGCCTATAAGTGTCATAATGTACACCTGGTCGATTTTAAACCACTTTGCATCAACTGATCTCGCAGTGCGGCCAAAGTACGTAGACGATCTGTTCGACGTCTAACTTGTCATTCTAAGTGGTCCCACAAATTTTTTACTGGGTTTATGGCCGGGATTTAGCTGGCCAGTCTAAATGCTTGGTATATCCTGAATGATTGTCATGCCATTTAATGAGAGTTCTAGCCCGACGCCCAGTAATTTTCATCGTGAAAAATAGACAAAGCAACAGGCTTTTCTGCATTTAGATTTTATGCAAATGGTAAAACTTGGTTATCACTTGATTCAATGCAGCCATGTTGGTTCAGTGTGACGGATACGGCAGCTGGAGGGGCCACTTCTGTGCAGATGAAACAGTCCCAGAATGACAGACCTTCCCCCTACTCGACGAGAGATCATTGAAAAATAGGTGATTAGTTTTTTGCATAGGGAACTTTGTTTAACCCTGGTGAAAGCGAAACCGGAGCAAATCAAGAAAAATTCATTTTTATTTCTAGTTTATCGTAGTCGGAAAGCTCCGACAAAGTCATGTGGAATTAATTGAAGCAACGCTTTGTTATCAGAATGTTAAACACAAGCTATCAGGTCTGCGATATCATTTAACTACCACCCACGGGGTGCTAGTTAAATTTTCAAAATAAACGCTAACTACTAACCCTCAGGGAGAATAGGGTAGTCAATAGGGTTAAGTTATTTAAATTTTTCTATCGTATGCTATGGAGACTGATGACCCCAGGGGGCCCTGTTAGGCTACCTCGGCTATAAATAGGCTTACAGGACTACTATCTTTCGATCCCACTTTGATTCTTTCAAATTCTACACCATCTTTGCTGTGTTTTCTTCGTTTTTCTTCATCTTCATTCTGAACTTTTTGTTTCCATGCGTAGAGTGTCCTGCGTCGGAACACCTTGTGCATAGATTCCCAGTTCTCTACATTCTATGCTTAATGGTCCCTTCTCTTTCGGTGTGACATAATCAAAGTCACCAAACTGCTGCACTCTATACTATTTCTAATTATTTTTTTATCTTCGTTCATAATTTCCTGTTTCAATGCGAAGAGAATCCTGTGTAAGAACACCCCTCGCGCTAGGGTTTCCGTCCCATTCTCTACAGTCCAGACTGAATGGCCGCTTTTCCTTCTGCGCAACATAGTCCGAATCCCTGATGTGCTGCTATTTATGCTACTGCTGCTGCTGCTATTGCTCCTAAATATTTTTAGCCATGGAGTAGTAGTGACACTATCCTTCTTTAATATTCTACCTTAATTTTTAACTCGTTTCTCATACTGAAAATTGGAATAAGGAATACCGCCTCAAGATTTCATAAACAACGATTTCATTCATTAGTTAATTACCGATAATATCTCACATTTGAAGTCGTATCCGAAAATTGTATGCATAGAATGCTATGAGAAGCCACTGGTAGGTACTCAGTTGTTCCTGGTACAGATCTTTTTATTAGTTGTACCTCTATGTACCCATGATGGATAGATCTCTGATTGAAACGTCTCAACGTTGTACCACCAGGGACTCGTGTGCAAATAACGTGAAAATTTGAAATTCGAAAACATTGTATCTATTTCTCGGTACATGTCAGGATACCTGGTCTTATGAAGCATTCTCTACTCAAGTTCTTGCATTATTCATGGAAAATACACTTGCGCTGGGTGTCAGCCCAAAAAGGATGTTGCAGATGTCTCAACAATAATTTATGTGCGTCCATACAGGGGCTTAGAAAACCTGCAAAAATGCGTATAGGAAAAAGTCATTTCATGTTTGTTTATGCCCGAATATTTATTCACGGCTTGTGTGATTAGGATATTTGACAATCACTGGAGGACAAGCACCTGGCGCAGCGTCCAAAAACAAGTAAATTACATTGACCGTGAGCTCACCAATCATCAGCCTCTTTATGCAGAAGGAGAGGACCTCTGTGCGCGTGGGCGTCGAAACGAGCGAAAATTCGGGGAATTCTGCAGGCCCTTCTCGAAAATTATGGCTGGAGGAGTGTAATCGCGGGATGTGGAGGTTGCAGTCGCGCTGCGCTAACTGTGCAGCATGACCGCAATTTTGCCCGCTAAATTTGCGAGGTAAATTCAATGATGTACAGCATTGTAGTTTGACACTTTTGCACTCATAATTTGTGAGGAAAATTTAATGATGTACAGCATTGTAGTTTGACAATTTTGTAACTCATAATTTGTGAGGTAAATTTAATTATGTACAGCATTGTAGTTTGACACTTTTTGCCCTCATAATTTGTGAGGTAAATTTAATTATGAACAGCACTGTAGTTTGACACTTTTGCCCGCATGATTTGCAAGGTAAATTTAATGATGCACAGCATTGTAGTTTGACACTTTTGCTATCATAATTTGAGAGGTGAATTTAATTTGTGGTCTTGATAGTTAAATAATTATGTTAATAGGTAGATGATTTGCAACCAAAAGCTCAATTTAAAGGACTTTTCTCTACCTCTCACAGAAAGAGATGTCACTGAAATACCAAGAAAAAATACGGAAGAGTATTTTACATCAATTCATTTTACAGGCTAAATGAGTGAAATTTTTACCGAAAACATTTTAGCGCTTAAATTTGATACGATTTCGAACTTTCACCTCGGATTTTAATGCAGTAGCAGCTCCTTGTTGTCCCTGTTAAAATATGTAATTAACGTCAAAAGTTTGATACTGAAGTAATTATTTACATCCTGTTACTTTTAAATTTTAAACGGCTTTAAGTCTCCAATGCGTACAACGATTATTCCTTTGAACAGCCCGCATTTCGATTCTCGTAGCCCTTTGCAGGGAACGAAATAATGCCCCCAAAGAATTTGACTAAAAAATTTACCTTGATGTTTCCCTCAATTTATAACTGATCTGCGGTGAGGTCTTTGATATTTGAGCAGAAAACAAGGCCTCCGAATTTACTCCTGCTGATATATTGAAGATGCGAAGCTTTTAAGTTTACGCTTCATTGTACGTCAAGATTTACCATCCGGTCTGTTCACAATCCTACCATATTACTCCCTTGCGCGTTCAACCTTCTAGTAAATAATAAGTTTTACAACATTCTCAATTAACGTACGAATAAAACTACTGATATGAAAAGACGTCCATGCAGTAAGCGCTCCCAGAGCATGGCGGTACACTGTTTTAAATTTTCTGTGCGGTGTCAACATGAGGCAGTTTTTGTGGCGGCTTCTACGTCGATAACGCCGCTTTTGGCACGGTGCTCGCGTGCGTAAGCAGCGAGGGTTCCGTGGGACACGAATTGCTGGGAGCTGACGGTTTACGAGCGGATTCTTTGGACCGTTCTCGGGGATTTTGTGCGATTTGTGGCATGTTCTCAGTACAATGCATTCTCGCGTCCGCCTATGAAGAAAAATAAAACAAGGTTTTCTTCGAAAGCATATTCTGTTTCTTTGATGTATAATTTGTATAATATTTTGTATAAAAATTTTGTATAATATTAAAAAGGAGTAAGGAACGCAAAATTTTAACTCGAATTATGTTCAGTCTGCATTTAATTGCTCATTTAAACAACGATAAATTCAGGTCAACTCATTGTTGTAGCATTTGTGACGACGTCGTGGGAGGGCTCACAGAGCATCCAGTTGCTAAGTTACTACACACGTTCACGTTTGTCGAAACAATGGCAAAATATAATTCTTACAACATTTCTTGACACAATGTCTTGTAGTACACTGTTAACGTCACAACCGAACAAGAAAACTCTTAGTAATTGTTCGTGTTTATTTTGAACACGTAAATGCACCAGAAGCCACTGCGTATCAGAACTTTCTCACAACAGACGCCACTGCTCTCAGTAATTGTGAGCCGAAGATTACCAGTGCTCGCCTCTCCGGTGAGATTTTCAAGGTGAGCTCCTGATTTCCATTAATTTTCAGCTTCTTCCAAAGCGTTCAGATTTTATTTCGGTCACAGAAATCAACACCACTGAAAAAAAAAAGACCTCTCACACTCTGTATTAACCAACGAAAATTCACACTCACAGGCGATGTTTTCTCAGCTCTGACATTTGTGAATTGTTCAAGAAAGGAAGGGTTAGTGCTGGAGACGACACCTTCGAGCGCTTCGCGTGAAGAGCCCTAACGCCGCACGTCTACCCCCTGCCGAGACTTGCCATGCTCTACGCAGCGATCGATGGAAGCGAAGCAAGCGTTCCAGGCTCTTTAACTTTGTGCCCTCTCTTTTGGGCTCCTCTCTAGTTCACTAGACTCCATCCAACCCTTGTTACTATTATGCCTACTTTTCTCTTCATTTTCTTCTACAAGCTACAGGTGTTTCGCAATTACGTACATAGGCTTTCTCCTGAGGTCGATTTATGCGCGACGACTTACCAGGGCTTGGGCCCTTTAGGTCAATACTTCGGGATCCTGAAGGATCCCTGGACGCGCCTCCGCAGGCAGTTACGACAGCTTGTCCACTCGTAGGTAAAGCTTGTAGCGCAGTCAACGTGTGACTATTTTTGTGTGCCTCACATATTTTGGTGTCCGATTGCAGGGCTGGATGAAACTGTGCTCTGCTCGTGATATAAAGTGACTACCTCACACTCCGAGAGAAAATTACTTTTTGCTCGCAGTTCATGCAGAAATTTGCTTCTATGTGCGTACACGCAGTCAAACGGAACAGAATTTTCTCTCATCTACCAATCCAGTTGTGCACATCGTGCATCAAAATTCGTTTTCTTTGCATGCGAGTAAGCGGACATCCGAGACAGAATTTTTGGATTTGAAATTTTTTACTATTCAAACTAAGTTATTATACTGTCGTTTGTTGAATTAAAACAAAACTCACTAATTAGTAGGAATTAATCCACTCGGTGATTGTTAAACATCAGTGCTAGCAACGAAAATCTGAGTGTTAAAATTTTAATATACTTTAAATATTTGTTTAAAATTTATCAACCGTACGTTTTCCTCGTGGTAAAACGAAATAAGGCGAATTAGACTTTGATTTTAGATATTCATTTTGAATTGAAGCCCACTTTTTTTAATTTCGGCATACATATATTTTGTCGTTTGGTAAACATGTACTGCTATAGAGTCCATGTTTTTCTTACAATTTTGAGAATTATCAATAGTTAAAATAGGCATATTAGGGTATGAGCTTCAAAGTACAGGGTGTCCGTGAAAAATGTATCCAATGATTTTAAATATTAATCCTCTGATATTGATTATGCTGCATTTTGAAGGGTTGGAAGTTAAAAAAATACATCACAATTGAACTGTTGTACGGTATCACAAATACATAATGTTATTAACATTTAAAATCAGTGGTTACAGTTTTCTTGCACATCACGTACAATATTACCCACTAGCCTTTTTTTCTCTGTCCAACAGCCGTAACATAAATTATGCATTTACTAACAAAAGGATCTTCTCAGTTCTATCACTCCCATTCCCATGTTCTGATTTTTTTTGTTCGAGTTATTGCCACTCAAAATTATGTTATGAAGCTTTTAGCATTTGAACATGTTTCGTAAAATAGAGTATACCCTATAGTTCACTGTAAATATCAGGACTCCTAATTTGATGGTGCTGCTCATACTCTTAAGAACGAATCGTGACAAAAACATATAGTTTTAGCATCTCTGTCGAATTTCTTCACCAATAATTTTCAATTATGCACATTCCTTTGTACACCACATTCAGTTTTTCGCTGGTATAGATATTATTCTAGAAATAGTTCGGTAAAAGAAGGCGAACGAAAAGACCTGGAAGCGAGTTCGCTAGCGTTTCTCTGCGCTAGCAAAATTTTTATGTGCAAAGCCAGCAATTTCTTTGCACCAAAGAATCACAGCAGATGTAATAAAACCGTACTAAAGATTACGGCTAAAGAAGTTTTTATAGCAAATTTGTCTTACAACGTTGAAGCACAGAACGGACGATCGTAAAAAAACAGGCCCGGGAACAGAATTGCGCTGTATTACCTGCGAATGCCTGTGCTCAGCAGCGCTCCTGATAGCGTGCGTGCCTCCCGGTCGGGAAGCAAGTACTTCCCTTGCAGAAAGAGAATTAAAACATGATCTGCCTTAAAAATGCACGTCAGTGTAGCCCGGGACGTAGTGCCTGAACTAATTCCAAGTTTCCAAGTATTTAATTTTAATTACAGTACAATTAATTCAATGCATTACATTACAAAATAAATTTAATACAAAACAATTGAATGAAAAATATAGCCGCGTATCTTTCTGCTGTGTTCAAGGTGCTTTCGGAAAGTTTTAATTTAGAGGTCAATTTTTAGATCGCGCTCACAGCCCAGTAATTTTTGCATGCGAAGAGTAAATTAACGTCAACGCCATGACATTTTCGTGGTTTTTACGACGACAGTGGACCAAATAGGTATTCGTGACGTACCAAATAATTGACCGTTTTTGCTGTTAAACATATCTCGGAAAAACTTGGAGAATTGCGAGTCCTGCTTAAAGAAAGGGCAAGATCAAACGCAATAGGAAATGTTAAGTGAACAAGAATTCATTTGAAAATGTTAAAAAACGCGAATAGGAGAACAGGGTGGCTAATAAGTACTGGTAACGTAATAGTCAAATTTATTAATACTTTGTCGCATAGCCGTTATTGGCTACAACCCATGGCGTACTCTATACAGGCCAAGCCATCGTGCGTCGGTGTCG
>VOMN01027303.1:0-12927 GCA_014899125.1 Orchestia grillus | reverse complement strand
CAAATAAAATTCATCAAAATCAAACCGTATCCAGAAATACATCCTACGCAGTTAAGTCGTTAAGTTAAGGGATGAGAGGAATGTGTGGTTTAAACTTCCTTTACCAAGGGATATACTCCCTGGTTGCGTGAAAGTACCCGACTGAGCCGAGATTCGAACACATGTTCTCTTGGTTACGAGGCCATCACGCTACCAGTACGCCATGGAGCCTGCTAGGAATTATCATACCCCAGTAACAGGAATTATCATTTGCTCTTTATTGAAGAAAGAGTATTTATTGATAATAACTACTGCATGACTTTCATCTAGCCTTGAAACTATAAAACATGGGTTTGCCGTAACTATTGAGAAAATGTGACAGGAAAAAAATTAATTTATATACAGGAAGGCCAAAGTCAAGTCCAAATGCCAAGAAAACTCGAGTCTGGTACTCAAACAAATGAAAATATAATTTTTGAAATACTAAAGTAGAATGACAAGATTACCAATGAATTAGGATGCAGAACTCCGTCAATGTGAGTTTCAGTTTTTTCAGACACTAATTGCTGCACTTCATCTCTAAGAACACTATAGACGCGCACCACGGCCCGTAAAAGAGACTAGAAGCACCTGTGGCGAGCTGCTCCTCCTTCAGGTGAGGTCTCTGGTGTGGCCAACACTTTTTGCTTAGAATTGCTAAATTTAATGTGCGTGAAACTATTCCGAAAAGTAAAGTATCCGTATCTTAGAATTTCTATGCTCTGTACATAAAACGAAGCCGTCCCTAATGACATGCTAAGTTCTTACTATATAAGAATAGAAACTGGATAGTTTTTAGCTTTTTCAACTCATGTTTAGTAGTGTAACCTATTTTCAAAGTTGATCCCATTGCATTTTACAGATTTATCGAAAATGAGCCTAGAGGTTTATATTGAAATCTGGAGGTTAACTGAATTTTACAGACATCTTTATATCCTGCATTACAGATTTAAAAAGCAAATGAATTAAACCAACGTGATTTCAAATTAACTCTTAAGATCTGTTTCATCTTATTTTTTCAAAGATTTATCTTTGAATGTAGAATTCTATAAAAGAAATTCATTTTGAGTGAGCAAAATCGCTTTGCAAAGACTTTTAATTGATATCTTGAATAATTGCATTCATTAGCAGATTAAAACGGCTCGAAGGCTTTCGGGTGAAAACCGCCGAGACCAGAGGCGAGTCGGAGACTTATCGCTAGAGGCTTCTGTTGACACAATCCTTTAATAATTGCGTGCACTAGTTCCATCAATAAATTAAGACACTTACAGGAATTCCCTCCAGCATCCATGTTTATTCAAGTGGTGGCGGTGACAGCGACAAAGGCGAAAGCGCGTCTTCATGCAAAGCTGAGGCCTGATGAGCTTTGCACTCTGGACGTATTATACATACAAGGGCTTCCCTGTTATAGAGCATGAGTTACAGCAGTTTGATGTCAACGTAAACTTCAAGTCCACGCTTCTGCCTGAGACAGAGCTTGAATAATGCCATATGTCAAACTTAACTCGCTCACTAGAAGCGTCGCAGTGAACTGAGGATGGAGACACGTCATCAGTTCATATCTATGGCAGGGAGCATCCCTTCATCCAAATTGCCAGTGTGCCCGGAGCCACGAGGTGTTCGTGCTGCTAATCACTGAGGTTAGAGCACATCATGCCTACATAACGCCACATAAACTCGTTGTTATTCTCGGATATCGAGGGCCTGTAGAGCCGTAATGGAGTACAAAGAGCGGCAAGCTTCTCGCTAGGTAAATTTTGAGAGGAGCTTCAACAAGGAAACGCGCTAGGACTGATTCATCTAAGGTAGATTTGTGGAGTATAAGTTGAATTTTACCGATAATGTGGCTGGATACCTTTTTATTTTTCAAAATGCATGAAGTCACATTTGCCCAGGTGATTTGCTCTGAGAACGTGGCTTTCATTGTCTACAAATTTTAGTGATACTCAGCAGCAGGTGTATAAAAAAATTAGTTCCATAAAAAAATCATCATTATATTATTTTAAGTATACTAAAACAAGGCCTGAAGTAAGACAACTTTCTGACCAGGAAATTGACACACAAGGGTCTTTGAATTGCTTGGTGTATGCTTGCAAAGCGCTTATCTGTTCAAACTGAACCGTCAAGAATGTATCTCACAACAGAGGTTATTACAACGTTGAACACCTTGGCAGGAGGAGAATTTTCTATAGTAAATTATGTGCCGGAAACACTAGTCAATAGTTCATCAAATAGTAAAGGAAAATATATACATCTTTCACTGCCGCTGATATCACCGAGCAGAACAATGTTCACATTGAGGGACCTTCCTTTGCTCGCATGAGTCGTGGTGCAAGTCCCTTTAGTCTCGTGCCAGCGCGCGTCCCCTCAGTAATAAGGCATCAGGACCCCTCATACCCCCTTCAACCCTTTGGGTCCTGAACACACAAATAGTTTTGGAATCTCACTCGAAACTTACCTCTGTAGCTTATATTTATCTTCGAGACTCTGAAAGTTTCGATAATCAATTTCGACCATTAGTGTAATAAGTCAGCATGGTGCCGGTTGCGCACCATTCTTTTATCTGGCGATTTTAGACAGTCCTCGGAGTTTCCTCGCTGATATAATGTAAATGCCAAACAATTCCTTACATAAACTGAACCAAAACTGGAATAACGCAGTAGGATTCGCAGGGATAATAAGTACTCACCCCTGTGGGGGGTCCTTGGGGGACACAAAGCACTTGACCCCGCTGTTGGCGTTGCAGAGAGCCGTGTTCGAGTCCGGAGGGGTCATGCTGATGTACGGAGGCTCGTCCATGAATGAGATCTGCGACATTATTCAGTGTTTTGATGAAAACTCATCTTCTCGATCATAAAAATATTGTGATCATTCCATTAAAATATTGTTAAGCAGAAGTCAGTCACATTTATTATAACCAAGAAGAAAATTAGTTACGTCTGTATCAATCACAGCAAAATAACTTGTTAACTTCCCTCGACAAAAGTTTGAGTGCTGCATCACAGATAGTAGAGACACAAATTTTAATCTTTACTCATAAAACTATTATTCTTGATTAAATCTGAGAGTATTTTTGAACAAAATCCCATGCACATTCAACCCCAAGTACACTTCAAATCCTGAACATTTGTCATAATTCTCACATGCAGTATGAAAAACAATCATCACAAGTTGAGGACCTAAATAAATTACTTCACAATTAATTCACAACTTAGTCCTACCATCTACAACATACATAGCAAAAATGCAATACAATATTGGTTTGAAATTATGTGTCAAAAGCATTGGAACGTTTTCAGGTATGTGACATCACTCTGGAAAAGCTCGACCCGAGCTTCGATTACCTCGAGTAAAAGAGGTCTGACAAACAGAGAGATAGAGAGAGAAAGAGGGATGTAGCTGTGTCAACATACCGCTGTTTGTTCACTTGAAAGAACTAATGTGAATTCATTATTTGATCCTCTTCATTTGCTTACATCTGTGAATGAACGCTAAACAAAAACATTAAGTACATGAACCCCGTTTCAAAAATGAAGGGTTTCAGAAATAACGTTATAAATCGTAATGGCACAAGTAATTTTTCGGGCGTCGAAGAATGACTTCGAATTTCACTTCATCTGTTTTACTCGGCAAGCTCTTGTACCGCGTGTTGCAGCTGCTGTAGCCCCGAATGAGCTCAGGTTTCTCTTTTAAGTTTGATGTCACAGTGAGTTGGATTCGTACAATTGCCACGTTTCGGTTAAGGAACTCTATTTCCTGATAGTTTTCTCCAACGTGTGAATGCTATTCGAAGTTGCGCGAAGGATATGTATAATACCTATGCACGAATGAGTGCAAGTCCATTTTTCGGTTCATATTCGTGAGTAATAGAAAACCGTATTTAGTGTATGAAGAGCCAAAATCGCTCTCATGCGCCCTGAAGTGTCACGTAGAATAATGTCACAGTCTGGGGTTGGCGTCATTCAGTGACTCTCACTGCACTCGGCAGCTAAGACATCAATTTACTTGCCAAGAGTGTTACAAATCAGTCTAGTAAAGGGGAAAAGTATTTGTTCATCAAACGTCCCGGCTGACGAGGTCCGTTTCACATCTATGTGAAACATTTTACATTCCTCAAGAAGCAATTAAAATGAGATCGGAACCTGGCAAAAAGAAAGACTCTCAAACCCTAACACCGATTGTTCGAAAACAGTCGTGCTGACCGGTGCTGAGATAAAAGTCCAAATATGGAGGGTGAATTCTTTTAGTGTTCAGGAATTCAGTTTCCACCAAGTTTTTGATACCTACAACGGAACTTCAGCGAATATAGAATGAGATGCTGACCTTGCACAAGTCGCTCACGATAATGACCCCATTTAAGTATGAAACGAAGACGAAGGTAGCGTCAATGAAGTTAGAATGGTCAGTATTTTTTTTTAAATCATAACTTTCTTCTTTTGAAAAGATTCACACGCAAAATTTACGGGTCTGTTTGGATCCAGGGCAACGCAGTGCCTTTACAAGAAAATTTATGCGGATTTCCAAGGCTTCACGACTGAATTTTACTCTGAGGACGAAATGCTGGAGTCGGTAGGAGAACGATTGATGTTCGAAAAGGGATTGTCGAGTATTCAGATATTACAACCTTATTCGCAACTTAAAATACCTTCAGTTCGAGTTCAAACGATAACTTGATTTCTGTAGATCTGCATGAGATCTTTGTTGGACAACAGCACTGGTCTCTGTCCAGAGCAATCTCATTGAGGGCAAAGCTGGTGTTGCAATTGCGAAACTTTACGTTATCAGACCTAAAATGTAAATATTTCTTGCAATAACTGTCAACAGGCAAAACGAACTAAGCATAAGAAACTTAACTCACATCCTTTTTCCGTTCACAATTATTTTCTTGAAGTACTCATAGTTTTAGCCCCTAAGAATTACCAAAATCAAATAACACACTATCAATAGAAATCAAATTGCAGCACATCCGAGGCTCTATGGAATATCTGAATTCGATTTTCCAAAGACATTATTAAAATTTGAAATGTAGAGACAGATTCAGTAATATTCAGGAGATGAAAGCCTAAAAAAAGCGCAGGAAAAAAGGTAAAACCTTCACTTTAAGAACAGCCAATTAAAAGCTGCAGCTCTAAGTTACATCGTCCGAAAGTGACATTCCGGGAAAATATCGAACCTAAGCAACTAGCACGTATGAATGAACGTAAAAGGGGACGAACTGGAGTAAGTTTGGTCTCTATTAACTGACTAAAAGCTCACTATTGTTTGATGCCCAACATGCTTCCTCATCTCAAAAGTATAAAAAAAGCTCTGCAAATTCAACTCTGAAGCGTTTGTGGTTCACTTTTATTTAAAGTTGATACTCTCATGTGTGATATTGTGATATAAATAAGCTTCTCACTTGTGTATGGACGGTATACAAATCTTTCAGTTGAGGACGGACAGCACACAAGTCTCTCAGTTGTGTTCGGACGGTATACCGGTCTCTCAGTCGAGGATGGACGGTACACAAGTCTCTAAGTTGTGTTCGGAGGGCACACAAGTCTCTCAATGGTGTTCGGACTGCACTCAGGTCTCTCAGTCGTGGGTGGATTGTACACAAGTCTCTCAGGTTAGGACGGACGGTACCCAAGTCTCTCAGTCGTAGCGGAGTGTTCACAAGTCTCTAGGTTATGACCGACGGTGCACAAGTCTCTCAGTCGTGGACGGATTGTACACAAGTCTCTCAAGTCGTGATGGGCGATAGACAAGTTTCTCAGGTTAGGACAGTTAGTACGCAAGTCTCTCAAGTTGCAGACGGATGGTACACACGTCTTTCAGGTCAGGACGGATAGCACACAAGTCTTTCATTTGTGGACGGACGGTGTACAAGTTTTCAGGTCAGGACAGACGGCAAGCAAGTTTCTCAATAACGGACGGATGGTGCACAAGTCTCTCAGTTGTGGAAGAATGGTATACAAGTCTCTCAGTTATGGACTGACGGCATAGTCTTTCAGGCCTAGATGGACGGCACACAAGTCTCTCAATTACAGACGGATGGTACACAAGTCTCTTAATTGCGGACGGAGAGCTCACTTAACTCGCACAAGTCTCACTCACTCTGAGGTGGAACTTCTCGGGCACCCCTGGAGGGGGCACGTGCTTGTAGCCCGGCCACACGATGTCGTTCACGTAGAGGCCGTCAGTCTCCCACGATCTCCACGTTCCGATCTGCCCACGTGCACACAAAAATCCAGTACATTAACGCCCACGTCCTCACGAAAAAGAATTTGTCAATTATTCGTGCTCAAGCAGTAAAATTAATAAAGGGGCTAAACGTGTGTTTTGGATCAACAATTGCAATCATCACTCTATAAGGGACTTTTAGTCACAAGTTTTTAACCAGCTGAGTGATTAAAGAATTAATGGTTGACGTAATACGCTTAGCAGCATACTATTACATTCAAACTTATCATCAAGTTCCTTCATCAGAATCAGTAGTCATGGTCAAAAGCGAAAATTTTGCACAAAAACAATACATTCTGAAAATAACCTCCCTTCAATTCTGCACACATGTAGAATAATCTTATGTAGTCATTCCTTATAATCGAGAACTAACTCATGTATTCACTTTCCAGGATTTACATAGATGGAGGCGACCTCAAAGTCTCAAATAAATTTTCGACTGCTCTCAATTAATTTTCTACAATAATATGAGATGTGAGATGGATAACTGCATTTCTTAGGAGAAATCCAGAAGCTCCTGTGGAAAAACATTTTCATTAAAATAACAGCCTACTTTTTCCTATTATTTACGTGAATTTTTTCGTAACTTTTACGTACTCAAGAAAATGGAACGAAAGTGTTTGGCGTTTGTTATATAGAATTTGTATACATCACTAGATAATATATTTTAACTATAAGGAGCACACCAATCGATTTCGAAAGCTTTTCACAAATGAATGAGGCATANTACTGAGAGTCAAGTTTGTCTAAAATTATTCCTAGAAACTTTGAGCGATCAGATTGCTTCATTACACCATTGCCCATCGATATTTACTGAAGCTGAGTTTTCTTGTACTCTAGAAAAGAATATATTTCGTTTTACTTATAGTGACGAAGATTTTATGAGCTTTAACCCACATTTAAACTTTTTTAGTTCCTAATGTATATGATCAGCCAATTCTAGGGCAAATTCTTGATGAGAGAGTACTGTCATTCGGGAAAATAATAAAATTAAACAGGGATGTGCCCTTGACAATGTGATTTATGGAAATGAGAAAAAGTCGGGGCTCCAAAACTGAGCCTTGTGGCACACCGTGAGTCACATTCAGCACGTCTGATTTTGCATCACCGATTGCAACGAATTGTTTTCGGTGTGAGAGATACGAAGTGAACCCCTAATAAGAAGTCCTTTTTATTCCATAATTATTTAATTTTGCTAGAAAAACCCTCTGATCTACACTTTCATATGCTGTCTTGAAATCTAAAAAGATAAAGAAAATGAGACAATCCTGGTCATCCCTTGAATAGAGATATTGATGATGATTTAGAATGGCTTGAGTTGTGGACCTTCAACACTGAAAAGTAAATAATATGTAATAAGGATATGAAAATCGTTCCAGATACGAATGCAGTTTATCACATGCAATTTTTTCAAACAACTCAATAAAAATCGAAAGAACAGATATTGGCTTATAATTATTATTACGTAGTTTATCAACGTCAATAAAATTGAGTTACTTTTACTTTTGTAAATGTTCGAGAAGGTTCCAGTAGAAAATAATTTATTTATTTATTACAATGGAATGAGCGGGTAGAATTGTGTCAGGGGCGTATTTTAACACCTTAACGATAAACATTTCAATTACATTTGACTTGTTTAAAGCATTGATACAACGTCTCTACTTAGTATTAAATACCGGTGTAAAAATGATTTAACGGCTTATATTTGAATGCGTGAGATAATACTGATGGTTATTCTAGTTCCGGTAATTTTTAACGCTGGTATTATTTTTTTTGAGTATTATTGCGTATTGAGTATTATTGTGATTCACAGTTTCTTATCACTTTTTATCGTCATTCGATACATCCAGCAAGTTCATCAGCTTTCACATTTTTTACCGTCGCTTTTTATTCGCGAAAGCTGTTGATGGAAATAATTATTTTTTGTAGATCTAATTTAAGTTTTGTGCGTGTACAAAATTTCAGAATCTACTATATAATTCAGGCAAGATATGCTTGAGGCTTCTCAGTAGACATGGTCCGGACACGGATTTTTCAACATTTCAGGATGCAGATCCGGATTTTGAATTACAATATCCGCGGATGTTGAAAATATTTCGTATATTTTTCATACTGAGGTGTGAAAAATTAGTTTCAGACATAGTTATAATGTTACACAAGATATAATGTCGGAGGGACTTATTTCTTCACTAGATGCAGCTAATGAATGAGAAGTTTAGTAATTCAGTGAACTCATAAATTAAATTATGCAACGAAAAAATTATAACAAAGCAGCTTAAATCGAAAATTAATAGTATTGAGTGACTTCATCATCTGTGTTACTAGGATGCAGGATGAGGACGCAACTCACATGCACCCACCAACTTCTTCCCCCAGCCACCACCCATTCTAAAATAGCTACTACTTATTTACATTTAATACTTGTATGCAAATGACCTGAACCACTCTGCGCCAACGCAGGGCCAGACCTAATGGGACACTGTGACAACTGACAACACTCCTTCAGAGAGCATTCATTACATGTTCACTTATGTTGCCCCCAGTCTTGCACAAGCCCATACAAGTTTTCAAATTGATCCTATACTTCCCTTAAGCACTGCAAAAAGTATTTCATAACCACAGCGTGAAGTTTAGTTGAGTAATTTCCAAATTTCTACGAAATAAAACTAAATATGGCCTTTTTACTATAATAATACATTTTTTTAAAACATCCGCATGGCATCCACATTAAAAAATGTGGATGCGGATCTGGATCTGAGAAACTATTCGGACATCCATGGAAATGGATGTTGATATCTGCAGTTTCTCTATTTAGTATTAGATTTAATGTCACGAATGATCGAAGGTTCCTGCTTGTCCTTGGGTGTGACAGTACGGTTAATAATAGAACCAAACTGCATTTATTGCACAAATCATTTATGAGGCTCGTCAGCTTTACCGTGTCATTATTAATATCAATTTCATTTCATGACGGAGTTCACGTCTGCTTGTCCAATTTCATCATGAAAGTTTGATGAAGTCTTTGAGTCAATTCTACGATGTAAACAAGTTTCGGTTAGTTTTACTGATTTTCTGCTTATTTTTTCATTAGGAATATCACAAAATTGTAGGATACCTTTGAGATTAATATTCCTGTCAAGATGTCAGTCGGCATAAGTACGAAAAGTTTTCTATTAATGCAAGTGTTTCAGAGGATACTCTTGTTGCCTTAGAAATAACCAGTAACGAATATTTTAATTTACACAAAATTAAAGAAATTCAAAATTAAACCTCAATTTTAAGATTTGAGTAGATTTCAGTTAAAATCCAAATTACGATATCATCACATGCAAATTTATTAAAAGATAGAATGAATTGGTTTAAATTCATTAACGCATACACTTGAATTACCACGACCTCGGTAGATTGTCCTGTAGAGTAAATGTATTGTACTCCTTTCATTTCAAAGAAAAGTGTTTTAATATCATTCACACTTTTTGTTACTTTTGTTATTTGTTTGATTTTATTTTTACGTGAGTTGAGTGAGCTATTTGGGAGAAAAATAACCATAATAAAATGAATCGATTGACGATGTAAAAAGGCTAAAGTAGCGACTTGAGTGACTTAAATTATGCACTTCGCATTATTTGTTGCAGCTCGACTGTGTTGTTGAAAGTCGAGCTTCTTGGAACGTAGAACCCGCAAGTCGTGTATCAATTTTCAGAATATTTTCCGTTTGGGTCTTGTCTTCCGTGATTTTGAAGGCACTGAAACAATGTTTCGAGTTAACTCCAAGCACTCTGTGGTGAATTCCTTCGATTTGTCTTTAAAAATGTGAAATATGTTTTGAAAAGTATAATTACGTCCATACAGATTTACGAAGATGCTGCCTTGTACATTGTAGAAAAGAAGATTTGGTCCGGCACTATAGATGATTTTCTTTCGTTTGCTGGTTTCCTTGTGTACGAGTGTGAACCCCATCATCCTTGCTGCATACGTACATGGTTTCTCGAGGTTCAGTTCCCGGCTCAGGCTTGTCTGTATGGCGCAAAATCACACATGTTGTTGCTGTGTAGGAGTTCAAACTCTTAACGAATCGCTCAGAATTTTTTTCATTTTGTGATTTCAGAGGTCCGAGCATTTTTATCTGATTCAATTCCATTTTTGATGGCAGTGAGACGTTATTTTGGATGGACACATTTCTAAAGAAAATTTGGAGACCGGATCAGATTTCGTTTATTGAGGTAATTGAGGCGACTGGTTAGCTTTTCGAAAATGCGTTTTCTGCAATTGAAATTCATATTGCAATGAAATTCGTACTGTAATGGTCGGAATGAAATTCATATTGTAAGCTCTTATCCAAGAAAATAATTCATTCTTCTTCTGCTTACTGATGCTTTCGATATGCTCGACGTCGAAAACACCTCAAAAAAAAATCAAGTGGATTGGAACGTTCCCTGCTACAATGTTGAAAAGTATAGCTCATTTAATATCTCCAGCCCTTTTAGAGATAATTTATTCTTCTATTGTTTTGGGCATTTTTCCAAACTCTACAAATTGTTCGCGTGACTCCCATCTTCATGAGTGATGAGAAAACCTGGGTCAAAATATTACTATCGAACCTAATCTGCTATGGTATTAGAAGGCTCGCTATGGTGTTAGAAGGCTCAGATCGTAGCTGACTAATCGTGGCCAATATGTTATATTCGGTGATGCTCAATCAAGACTCATGGATATAAGTCATGGAGTTCCTCTAGTGTCTGTTTTGATACCACTCGTGTTTTTGGCATTCATCAATAGTATTGTTGAATCCTCTTCATTCTCCAAATTGATATTTTTCGCTAATGATAGCACTCTCTCTATATCTCTTCCTAATAGAAACCACGTTAATCATCTTCAGAGGGTAGCTGATGGCCGCGCTGCAACGCCCAGCCATTTAGTGCGGCCTCATTTCGTGCAGTAGGCCTAGCTGATGCATTAAAAGTGTTACAGTGGCAAATAGAATAAGAGAAAAGTTACAAAAAGTTTCAATGTAGCTTACCCTAAATAAAATATCGATCAATATCGATAAAACTAATTACATGCTATTTTCCTATAAGTGGGATGCAAGGCCCAGTGCATCAAAATCGGTGATGGTCAGATTGAAGAAACTAATTCATCAAAATTTCTGGGAATTATCATCGATAAAACCAGACTTTTGAGGAGCATGTATCATATACGTATTTGTACTAAGGCATCAAAATCTTTTGGGATTCTCAATAAAGTCAAAGGCATATCACCTTCCGAAGCGTTGAAAATAATGTACACATCATTAATTCATCCGTATCTAAAATATGGCATAGAAGCGTGGCATGGAATTGACAAAAACAAAAGAACATGCTTTTTACTTTACAAAAATGAGTCATTATGGCGATGAGTAATTTGGAATATATTGCGCATACAGATAGCTGAAATAAATTATTTAAAATTCCCAGGCTTCCTGATTCCTACCAATATTCCTTCGGCACATTCGTGTATAAAAGTTTGAGTAATGAAGGCCGATAAAGACCTGAGGCAATTACTTTCTGCTCAACTATCCATCACGAATATTTGACTATGAGCTACAGTAAATTTACACTTCCATACTATTCCAAAACCAGATTGCAATTTAGCTTTCAATACATCGGTATTAAAACTTGGAACTCATTGCCTTCTGCCGTTTGTGAGATAGGGACACTCCAAGCATTCATAGGGAATCTTGAATCCTATTCCTTCTCATGATACTGAAGACGTTACTGTTCAATTATAATCTCATATCCTAAAGGACTGTTGAAAAACCCCTCATATTATCAATCAGTAAATTAATTCAAAGTATATTATACAATGAATAATCTCCGTTGACTTCTGCTATCAATAAATTCTGCACTTGATTAGTCATGTGTACGTTAAGGATAAGTGCATTAAGATAGTTACATGTATGAGTACGCTTAGCATAAGGTCCTGTAGGATGCCAAGTAAGTCGTAGAACTTATGCGGGCGTACAAGTAACTATATATAAAACTGTCCATTGTAATAGTATAAGAAATCTACATTTGTAATATCTTCAAATGACGTAACACATGTGGTAATAAATTGTTTCTTAAAGGGCGCCTTTCGTTAGTGGTTTGATGATGAATCACCTATGAAAAGAAGGTCTTTGATATTTGAACAGGATAAAGCACCTGCACACAGATCAGAGAAAACAACCAACTGGTTGTTAGACTATGGATTCAAAGGGCACAATTCAATGGTGTGTCCTCTAAACACTCCCGATATGAATCCCTTGAAAAATAAATAATCCATTGACATGAGCAGAATTTAGGCTGATGACAAGCAATACTCCAGTTTAAAAGCCCTGTGCAAAACAATTGAAAGGGTTTGTAGCACAGCCGTTGACAGATGTCTCGTTAGTTTATTGAAAAATGAAGGAAACCATGTTTGCTGATAGCCTGCATTGAAAGTCTTATTTGTTTTGTTATTCGATTATACAGGGTGGCATATAAGTAACGCACCCTTTCAAAAAATTAATAAAGAAAAAAGTATACAAGGTAAAGCGATTTGGATCATTGCAAATGATAGAGGAACTCTTGAAGTTTATTTTACAACTGTTTGGAAAATAACATTCTTTAAGGGGACCTTCACAGCTTCTGGGAAGCTTTTTTTTGTGATGCAATTCGGACGAAATTTGCA
>VOMN01027297.1:0-17302 GCA_014899125.1 Orchestia grillus | reverse complement strand
TGATGCACCAAGCTTGTGTAACCATCGTTTTTTCTGTGTGTGTGTGTATGCGTGGGTAATTATTTGTTTACACACTGATGGAATTAGATAGGAGAACATTCATGGATCTAGGTTTCCGGGTCCGAATTCCTCATCAGCGAGACTGTGTCAGAGAAGGCAGTCCGTATCACTGGTGTAGAAATTTTCACATGAAATCTGCCGTCATTTTTGACGGTATGGGGACGCTAGTTTCAACCCCCCTGGGGTTGATCTAGTCCGGTATATACGTTCATGTAAAAAAGTGAATAGTTGAATAGTCATGTAAAGTATACATACTTGGGGAAAATATTTACCTTCCAATGGTGTAATATACATTTAAATTTGGCTTTAAACGATCCCACTCTAGAAATAATAACCCAGTGTTGCTTGCTTGGTCCGTCCGTCTGTCACGCGCTTAAGGATTTGGATAGGAGAATATTCACGGGTCTGTATTCCTAAACTGATAGCGAGACTGCCAGATAAGGCAGTCCGTATCAGCGATACTGAAACTAACAATATTTCATGTCAGAGTTACCGTAAATAAGAGGGCACCCTAAGAATTTAACATCATTAATTCCACTATTTTTGACGCGTCGCGTCTGCTAGTTTATGTATATTAGTTGAAATATTTCGCGAGGAGTCGGCCGAGCAAACATCTATACATAGACTTTCAGCGCAAACATCTATGCATAGACTCTCGGCGCAAACATCTATGCATAGACTCTCGGCGCAAACATCTATACATAGACTTTCTTTGCCAAGGTGAGGACGCGCCGGTGTGACCACCGCGCAGGCACAAGTCGGGCGCGGCACACAAGAGAAAAGAAACAAAACTTACCTGAGAGCCGAGCGGGTCAATTTTGATGGTGAAACATCGTCTTCTCTTCCACGATCGCGTGCCCTTCCATGGCTCTTGGAAATAATTTGGCTATTCGTGAGGTGATGTTGACGTCCCCCATTTGACAACAGCAGGTTATTTGCCTCAACACTACAACCCCAGAGAGTGCACACCCGTCACCAGGTGCGGGCCCCCTGGCCGAGTTGGGAGAGCTGTAGCGAGCGAATGACATCGATCAAAACTTCAAACTTGTTCAGTTAAATTCAGGCTTTACAACAGTCGAATATTCCTTACGAGCTCATCGTCTCCTTCTCCTTGTTACTTCTGTGGATACGCGTCCTTCTCTTGCGTTTGTCGTCCACAACTTCAAAAAAAACACAGAAACGAACGCTATACAAAAATTCCCACACTCGCAGTGGCAGATTCGGAAGACGTGAAATAGCGACGCGCCTCAGCACCTACCCTCGATGGAGGCTGGAGCCGCCACACCCGCCACAGCTCTCTCTCTCAGCCGTAAACTGGATACAGCAAACCGGCAATGCGCTAGAATAACGGACGCCTATCTTGTAAAGTCAATTTTAGGAATATCAACTGGGTTTTGTTCTTGATTACTCATTCTTTTTCACACTCTTAATTAGAGAGGGACTTTCCTTTGAAACAGACTCTGCTTAACTTGAAGCGAAAGTTTCAACAAAAAACCCAGTTGATTACCGCAAAAAAAATCACTCACCTGCCATTACGTAGGTCTGTACACTGTGCGACCTGCAACTATGCAGCGTAGCCAAGATACCGCCGCAGAAACTTTTCTTGGCGGGAAGGCAATGGAACTTGCGAGAGCACGAGTTGACGTTTGGTTGATGTAATACAGCGCGCCACATCTGGCAAGGGCTGAATTTTAAAGGACAACGGATAATACTGGCGAGACCTATTTCATGTTGCCTGTTCAGTGCAGATCTGAGTCTCACCCTTGTTGTAACGAGCACGTTGAGATGAGTTAGTTCTATTTTGATCGGTCGCAGCTGGGTTCTAGCACGCATTCGAAACGTGAAGTGCAGCTGTAACTCACGCAGAGAAGAGAAGTGCAGCTGTAACTCGTCCAACATTTTGGCATCGGAATGTTATAGTGTCGTGACCCTAATAGCAATAATGAAGCCTGGCAGTATCGTGACTTTGATAAAAGTAATAGATAAAAGTAATAACACAAGAATTTATAGAACATCAAGAAAGACAGCGGTTGTCCCAGTGTAAGTCATGGAATAGTGTTCCTTAGCTGATAACCATCGCCTCTGTCCACTCCCTGTACAGCTGGTAGGTTAGGTCCGGTGTCAGTCCCCTACGCACGGCTTGGATTTCTTTCTGCGATAATGGCACAGAACAAGAAATTATTTGTTCTACAACTTTCCGTTTGATTTACACTATGCAAAATAAATTGAGTCATCAATTTGAATCTCATGCATTGCATCACGTCTTCGATGGCTGGGTACTCCAGATAAGAGCAATATTCCTGATTTGGCGGTCATGCAGAGGGTTTTCCCTCAAAACATCGTGCGCCTCAGCACTGCCAGAGGTCACTCCTCCTCTGCCCACACCGAGTAGGTCACGCGCTTGCGGTTGTCCCTGTGAGCTCATTCAGAAAATAATGTAACCTACGTCAAAGATCTTCCATCACAGCCAATGGCCTCCAAGGAACACGAGGCACAGTTCAGAGCTCTCGCCGCCAAGATTCACGTCTCAGGATTACCAAATGCCGAGTTATCGCTGGTGTCAGTGTTGGACCGCAAATTATTTCCGTAAGAACATCTTTAAAATGAAGAATTCAACTGAAGTGTTACTTTGGACTTCGCACAGTCGCTATAATTCATATTTACGATTTAAAGTTTTTTTAAGATTTGTTCTCTTTTTATGTCGAAGCTACACACAAATTCATAATAACACAGATTTTCACAATTTTGTTGTTCACTTAGTGCACACAGATGAAACACAGAATTACTACAATATTCATTCAGCGTTTCTGCCTCCGTTCTTAATGATCTTTGTCACCAAAACTCACTAATGGAACTGAAAACGTCCGCGATCACCTCACCACTGCCATGAGAACTTTCAACTGAGTAAAGTGGAGGAAAAGTGTTTGCCGCTGCATATTTATTTGAGTTGTTTCCTCTGTTGTTTAATTGAGCGAATTTTCTAGATGCGTGTCAATACAATAGAAATAAACTTCTGTCATGAATAATTGAATTTAATTGTCCATACATTAAATGTTTAATCGATAAAAGCTAGTAACCTATTTTCAGTTCTATGTGTGATATACATCTCCCATGTGATATCTATTTCTTGAAATATAGAACACCAAGGTTACATTTTTATGAATGATTTAAAGAACGTCTTCTGAAATAAGTTTGATTTTCCCAAGCTTCCGAGTTGTGACCCAACCCAATTATAAGGAAACGAAATTTTAACCGTGTGAGAGATATACGCATAGAGGGTATCTAACACAGGATAAAATCTATATCAATTTATCTATTTCTTGCAGTATAGAACTCATAGGTTAAATCATTTGAAGGATAACTTGAAGAACTCCTTCTGAGATAAGTTTTATTTCCCCAAGCTTTCGAGTTGTTTTTCACTACAGGGAGCGAAATTACAACACTGCCAAAGATATGGGCACAGACGATATCTAGTATACACGAATCGAATTTTTTCGGTACAACACATAATTTCGTTAAAAGAACACTCTATCAACTAAATTAACACGACTGGATAATCCCGTTATAAGTTTAGAAGAATTCGACATGCCTACTGTTAAAATTTGGATTATTGTATAAATGAAATGCTTTTAAAAGTCATCTCGATCCAACGTTTTTTTCTGTTATTAAAATACTCGGAGCGTCTTGCCTTATTTTATCGCCGTTCTCTTTATAATGCTAGTTAACGGGAGGATATGATTAATTTTTTTCAATATTCTTTTAATGTTCATTTAATCTTTCCTATAATTAATTACGAATTTATTCAACATAAACTTTATCGCAATAGTTACCAATAAGTTAATGCACAACAGAATATAAGACTTCGCACATTTTCATTTACTATTATTTAATTCAAACTGCAAAGTATTTTAATGTAAAAGGAACTACTGAAAAATTATATCGAGTACTTAGAAGATATAATGTCCGAATCGCTCGCAGACCGAAAAATACTTTATTCGCGGAAATATATCTAATATTGATCGGTTCCGTTTTAGGTTTTCCATGCAATTAACTTTATTCGTTTGTTTTGGATAACCGCTTGCTTATAAAGTATTTTAGACTCAGGTTTTTTCCTCTTCTTCAGTATCCGGGGAGCAATACACTCAACCGCGGTCCAAAACAGATTTCACTCCGGCCCGCTTTGTCGACATTGGACGGTAGCTTTAGAAGTTTAAATCGTTATTAGAATAAGTCTTCTACATAAGAGTGAAACTCTGATTATTTCTCTTGCTTCCTTGTAACCGCGCACTCTTCAGTGATATCATAGAGCAGAAATTCAAGGCTCATTTCTCAGTAATTAAATGACGATTTTTCCCCTCGTATCATGATTACGGTTTATTGGGACGAAAGTGAATGAATCATTTTCTTCGGCTTCGAGTACTTCATATGAAAATAAATACTTACCAGTGGCTTGAACGGAACTTCAAAACGGTTCGAAGTATCAGGACTTTTTTTGACGCTTGAACAATATCAAGGTTGCGAGAATGGGATACAGTTCCAGTCTACACTTCGTATTTTACAGTGTCTCACGAGAGCTCAGGGCTTTGAGGAATGAAAAACAACTCAACTCCTTAGCAACTCCACCGAGATTCTCCTTGCACCTAGAAATTAATTCACTGTATAATAATAGCCCAGTGTTGCTTGGTCCGTCCCTCTGTGACGCTCTTAAGGATTTAGATACGGGAAAATTCCCAGGTTTCGAAGGTCATTGTGATAATGGGTCATTTTCTACAAAATTCCTCGTGGTATTAGAGTGTAACATGCAGAGCACGAAGACAGGACATATTTGCATGAGAGACACGAACAATTTCAAGTGCCCCACTGATCTCTTCACTTCCACTCGCTGCAATTAACTTCGCCCAGAACAGAGCGCGTGTGGTCACAGACGCCATTTCAGAAACTAAACAGGCTTTTATTACGCCATACTTGCCATACTACCGCTGCCCGCCACACCAAGACATGGCAACACCTAACTAGTCTGCTGTGGGTCGCTGTGCAATCCTCGGAAGGAGTTCAGGCATCCCGGCTTAAGCCACGCCGGTGCACCACCCTGTAGGAATTTTAGAGTTCGTTTCCTTGCTGAGCAACTTAGCAGAAGCTATGTATGAACTTGTCAGTAACGCCACACCTGCGTCATGTCTGAACTTGCCAGTTACGACACACCTGCGTCATGTCTGAACTTGCCAACAGTATCTTACGGTGCAGGTACCAAGAGTGATACACGGTGCAGGTACCAAGAGTGGGACACGGTGCAGGTACCAAGAGTGGTACACGGTGCAGGTTAGGTCAGTCTGCCGTGTACCACTCACGACGCAGTAATGTTGAGGGATGTCCTCCAGCCCAATTCGAATCTGGGACCTCTTGAACAGGCGGCACGCACTCAACCACTTGCACAACGGAGCCCCGAGTACACGCACACGAAAATGTTGAAAGCTGATAGTCTGCTCACTGGTGAAGAGGAACTGCCGCAGCACTCCCCCCNCACTCCCCCCCCCGCCCCCACCTTCGGAGATACCAGACGAGAGGGGACCTTCATTTTCCAGCTGCGTGAGCCGGTACCGGATCACTCATTGGAGCCTCGACGTGTCAACTGAACATAGGGTTCAAAAAATCTATCAACATGTCACAAAATTGATCTTGAGTGTCGAAAAACAGACCAACAAATAAATCTTTTATTGGTTTATATCTTCCTAAAATATCCGCGGTATCGCAAGGAAATAGAGTATCGAGTTAGACACTGTGGAGCACGGCGCAACATCAGGGCGTACTGAACCATTTAGTCAGAGTGGTTATTATTATTATTATTATTATGGCCACTGGTTAGAGCTCCCTCTCCACAAGAATGCGACCCGAAGAGAGCGAAGAGAGGGGATAACAATAACCCTTTACCGCGTATATGGATCTCAAAAGCTACTTTGATGAGGATAGCTGCTAGCTCTTCGTACAAACCCATACGCAGCGTTGTCGCCAGAATAACAAAATCGGTGCAAGTTGAATTCCCCAAGCCAAGCCGAAGCATGTAAAATAGGGAATATATGAGCGGCGCTTCACACGACCCGTGATTTATGTTTTCCCAAGCGCTGATGAGCGTGAATAAGTTCATGATACTGAGGTAGTAACTCGAGTCTAGAAGTGGAGCTAATGGAATAAGACTGCTATCACAGAGTCGTTGCCTTCCCTGGCTCCCCCTACTAGCGTCTCGTGAATGTAAAACGTACAAACTATCAAATATGTTCAAGTCACACAAGTCATCACGAAAATAGCCCACACTTAAATTTCAAGTCATTGAAGTATGATCTCTATCATCCTCGTTCAAATGCCACAGGGGAAATTTTGGCCAATTCCCATCGTCTGAAAAGCTGACGACCACACCCGGAAGGGAGCCAATGGCGCCGCTACTTTATTACGGGAACAATTTCGGCTCTAAAGAGCCATTTTTGATGTTTTGATATCAGTCACTGCGTCAGAACGAGTAGGCATTTATTGGTACACTTGGAGTAGAGTTACAGCAGCGGTTGTTGGCACATTGGTGCCGCCCCTGCCCCGTCCAGCTCTCGTGCACACGTGAAGGACCCTCACACGTGAAGGACCATCACACGTGAAGGACCATCACACGTGAAGGACTATCACACGACGCGACGGGTCCAGTGTCGACGGAGACCAACCAGTAGTTTCAAGAGGCTATTGTGCGTTCTCAGGACGAAGCTCTCACGTTGACACTGCTAATACAGCAGTTTGAGATCTTAGTAAGCACTGGCATATTTCACTGTAATCAGAATTAATATGAATAAGAATGAAAAACTGAATTCCTTAGCTGACACGGGCTACTTATCCGTTGCCATAGCACACATCGTTCATGAATAGGCGAAATTACTCGGTCAAAATGCGAACCTAAGCTATAATATATAGTTCAATCAAATTCATACGCACAACAGTCGAGCACTCGGTACTGAGAGCTGCTCTTCAAATACCATACCTACTCACAGACGAAACAAATTCGTTGTTACGAACACTTCAGAACGGATGTTCACACCCCAAACAGCCCTCGATGGTCACACTGCGGGGTCTGAAAACTACTCACAGGTTCGACATGGAGCGACTCGTACTTAAAAATAACAGCATAATCTAGGAACAACAATAAAAGCGATACATATTCCCGAAAACAGCGTAAGAATTAACAAAGGATTACACTAGAACAAAGCACGGACTAACACCCGGGTGACGCCTCCTGCTGAGGCACCCCACCGCAGCAGGTCTGAGGGCTCCTGCAGCCCACACCCGCACCGCACAACCAGCACTGCGTCGCGCGCCATTACCACGAAATTCCTACCGACGTGTCCACACCAATCTGAGTAACAAATCAACATGTGAATGTTTGTTTCTTCAAATCACGAATCTCCGAAAGTCTTCACCGATTGCTTTGAAAATTTGACATAACGTTGCATCCGATAAAGCGCGCGTTTTTTTTACTTGCTTTTGAAAAATTTCTTTACATGAGCTCCTTGAAAAACACCGGCACCTGTTGTACGCAAGAGCAACACACGCTTTTGCGAGTGTATAACCAGGCTGAGCCACAGCAACGCGTGGTCGGGTACAGCTAATGAGGAGTAGACCTCGAGCCTCGAACAGTTTTCTCACGCTTGAGTTGTGAACACCGCGGGACCATAGTTCTCGACCTGAGTAAATGCAAGGCAGTTGTGCGAATGCAAGGTAGTTGTGCAAATGCAAGGCAGTTGTGTGAATTTAGTGCAGCTGTGTTGATGCAAAATACCTTCAGCAAAATAGAAACA
This sequence comes from Orchestia grillus, assembly GCA_014899125.1. NCBI lineage: Eukaryota > Metazoa > Arthropoda > Malacostraca > Amphipoda > Talitridae > Orchestia > Orchestia grillus. Next base: position 9,413 of record VOMN01027297.1, on the reverse strand, counting down.
TGCATTTGAAAGCTAAATTTCCCATAATTTTAATCTAGAACTAAACCGTACACGACCGTCCCCCAAAAAAAGCGGCAGCTCGAGACACGCAAGTTTAGGAGAGGCAGGAGGACGTCTTCTCAACATCACGCCACTCGTCCGATCTGACTTGGAAGAGAGCCACTTCCGGCGTCTCGTCTCTGGTGTTACGACAATTAGTATTTGTAGTAGTAAGGATAGCAGCGCTTCAGTAACTCAGATTATCTCGTACCGAAAGAGAAGGGACCATTTATTTTGGACTTAAGAGAACGGGGAATCTATGCACAAGGTGTGTTCCCACAGAAGATCACCAGCGCATAGAAATAGTAACTTAAGAAGGAAGAGGAAGAAACGATAAAGAATAATCAGCAATGAAGGCATAAAAACGGAAAGAAGCAAAGTGGACACGAAAGATAGAAGTCCCGAAGGCTTATCTACAGCTGAGGTAACCTAACAGTGCCCTTTTGGGGGCGCCAGTCCCCATAGCATAAAATAGACAAACCTAACTAACTTCAAAGGTCATAGGATAGCCTATGGCCTATCCTATGCTTCTTGAGGTGGTGTCAAGACAAGAAAAAGATGTTCATATTATTACGAAAACTCTACCATGGACATATATTTTTCCTTACACTAAAATATCATTGAATTTTTAAATAGAATAAAGGTTTTTCATTTGTGAAGTTGAAACGCACAGAGCGACATGAACGTCCAACTCGGACGCATGTCTTGCCGTGTGTACTTCCACTCCAGTCGTTTTAGGCGCCAGCACGTTCAGGGGTCACGACAGACACGTCGCTGAGGCGTCCACAGGGCGGCACAACGCCGAGCCTCCACTGCATTAACTCTTTACTCTCTACGCTGATATCAAAATCCACCTCCATAAAAATACTGTTATTTTCCGAGAAAGTTAAATGCAGCCAAATTGTATACATAAATACATGTAGCTGGAGCTAGTTCTTCGTTGCTGATTACCGCAAAAATGGTTTGGTGGGTGAAGAATTAAGAGCAACACTGCCCAGCACTCAGTACAAATGCTTAAAACCTGTAAACAGACACGCAAAATCACCAAATAATGCATCGTTTGCCTTTTTCCTCTACTACTGTCTTTTTTCCTTCTCACTTCCATGTTTTTCTCCGCCGGTCCAGCCTGTACCAAACTCTACTTTCCACACTTTCCTTCAGGCATTGAACAGCATCAACAACCTGCCATCAACACAGCACATCACCAGTCAGGACGCCGCAGGCACGACGCGACCAACACACTCCTGTCACGTGTAATCAAACCCGTAAGTGAACCGTCAGCAAAGCATAAATTGGACGGTTGAAAAAACTTTCCTAAATACAAATTCCAGATGCAGAAGACATAAGGGTAGAGTGGAAACCAAATACCGATAAAATCAACTTCATAATTTAGACCGACAGTCTATTCAAATCCTTTACCAGCTGACCAAACCACCACCCATTATCGGACTCCTAGCACAAAGTTTTATCTAACAAAGTGTTCCGAAGTGCAAAACCCGATACACTCAACAAAGAGAACTGTGAAGGTCGTGAGACGACTCGTGTGACGCTATGCTATACAACGCGGCTCCTCAGAGCGTCACAGCACTGCTCTATCAATCACAACTATGGAGTGAGCACATGGGGTTCTCTGTGGACTATTGCTACCACATTACGCTGCAGTTTGCCAATCGTTGTACTAGTTCTGATTGCATAGCAGGGGTCTCAGCAAGAGCATATGTACCACACTCACCTACAACTCGCGTAATACCGCTTTATCATGCATGCAATTGAAATACTTTCCTGAGAGTACGATTTCCGCGTAAAACCAAGGAGCGAGTGAAGCGATAAGTAGTCTACGGAGCAACTTAAGGAATAGTTGTGACCAAAGGAAATTGAGCAAACCCAACACTGATAAGCCCTGAGAAGCAAGAACGATGTTGCAACCGCGCCCTCGAGCTCGTAAAACTAAACGCAGTAACTTGCGCACGCGCTTCTCAAAAGCATCACAACGTGCGTAACGATTACAATATCTCCTCCGCATCTCTAACAACGAGAAGTTACAGCCCACCATCTTTTTCAATGACACGAGAGCTTGCCCCACTGCAGTAACAAAAGTATTCAAAATGAGCTCGAAGCAAGAAGGCAATGGTCTCTTCTAAAATTATATCAAAATTGCACAACGGATATCTGGACGTTGGCGAGCAATGCCCTATCGAAACCGAACTGGACGCATAACATTTGAAACTGTTAGCTTTTTGAGCATCACGCTGAGATACTTTCCGAGTACCTCTGATGAACAGGAACCTTCTTATTAAAAGGACTCTCGCTTGGAGCTCACAGAACTCTATTCTCTCTCAAATACACAAACCAACACATGACACGATTAACAGTAAACAATGTTTGCTCCCCACACTGCGTGCAGCTCAAACGCCACACTGCAGACATCCTTGAAATGGCGGACTAGGCCGACACCTTCAGCCAGCACAGCCAAACTCCAGAAACAAGCAGGAATAACTCAGCTGCCCAGGTTCCAAACACTAAAATTCGATGCTTCACCTAAATAAAGAGAAGCTTGATGTCTCGTACGTCTCATCCATTTTCAGGTCTTAAATTGAATACTTGGGTAAAGGAAAGTTTCTGCATAGGAGCATGGCTACGCAAGTGGAGTCTGGAACTCAAAGTTCCCGAAGGTCGACAGGATTCGGCACCTCCACGGTGACGCCGTCCACCTCCTTCGACACGTACACCTGGCAGCCGAGGCGCGACCTGCACAGAAAACGGGCCCCGTCATTGCAATGCACGGAGCAATAACCCCACACCCGAGACGCGCTTTCCATTAATCATTTCTGATGATTAACTTGCCATGGCAGTTGAATCATCTCACAACACGGCGTTGATACTTTTCGTTAGCGTATCTTACTACATAGAACTCGCATGGGCAATAATCCAGCAATATCCACACGAGAAGGTCAGATTTATGTTCACAGGATTATACCACATAGCAGCGCACAGGCGTTGCATCAAAACGGCTGGTCAACACCACAAAAAACTGAAGAACCAAATCAGCACAAACAGAGTCCAAAAATATAGCGACACATCCCTGGCACGCTGCGCCGACCTCGTGCAGAGCAACAAAATGTAGAAAAAGGAAGGAAAGCTAACGAAATAATTACCTCGTTGGGAAATTCTACGGTAATCTCACGTGACAGTTGACTCCGCAGTGGGTCAGCCAAGTCGCCCAATGATTATCAGAAGACACCTCTCGGGAGTTGACCTCGGCAATTTGTCAAGAAATAGAAAGATTTCGTCACACAGAAGAGGCCTCGCTTGAGCGTTGAATACTCGTTTAGGTCTCTTGATGGCCTTGGATGCAAATGTTATTTTTAAATTCTGTGACATTTTGAAACAAAAAATATTTTGGCGAACTTGCCACTTAAGAACCCCCCTATCATGATAGTACAGCAAAAATGCCGAGTAAAACCACTGCAATAAGTATGAATACGCATAGAAACAAGATGTTTATATCTTAGCAAGGTGTATCTCAGGTCTAGCCCCTACCTCATCAATAATTAAAACCGTAGCTCAAATTCCACAAGATCCACTTTATCAACTCAACAATTCATCAAGGTAGCACGATCACAAACTGGCGCCATTTGTGAAATTTAACCTGGTGTTGAGAAATTGCAGTCACGATGACTTTCTGTGGGCTATTCAATGACGATGGTACAAAAATTAATATCAATTTTTCTTTCGAATGTGTCGGGCCAATGCTTATTCTCACTAAAGTATCTAAAATCAACAATAGAACGAACAATATATCCAGAACTGATCACTGATGACTTTGAGCCAGTAGCATAAAATTGTCCACGTCAGCCAACTGCGCCCAGATGGTTTGGATTGTACTTGGTTCAGCGCAGGGTGCACCTTGAGAATGTCCAGAACGAATCGACAGCGGAAGTCGAAATTCCGGAACAGAAGCGTAATATTTTCAACTCGGCAATGCCAATTGCTAGATCACAGACACTATTTGTGCAACTAAATCCTGAGCTCGACAGGAATACAGCGGAAAAATGGACTCATTCTGTGGTAACGATCAGCGTGCTCATCAAGCCTGACGTTGAGGGCTCGGTGGGTGGGTACCACATACTGCGACATCTCATGTTAACAGCTGATACTATCACAAGAACATAATATGCGACTTCGGAAAACATCTTTAAATGACGAAATATCATTTGAGCTTTCATATACCATAAGAAGCATTTCTTTTTTAAATATAGACACAATTTTCAACACGTCCCATCTAAGTTTCTGGGGTACTTGAAATGAGATTACTAACAACTCCATTTCGAACAAGTCGACCGCTGTGTCCAATGAGATTTTTGAACCTTATAACGACTGAATTATTATGCAATTAGACAATATTTAGCTTTGTACAAAAGCCTAGCAGCAGCCTCACGAAACGAGCCCACAGAGCACCACGGGTACTGAAAGGGTTAAGCTGCTCGGTGAAATCAAGCTATAATTTATGCAAAAGTTGACAGAAATCGTCGGTACTTGTTAATTCCAAGCGTGGATCAGGGCGAACTGTGTCCAGGGATGGCCAAATAAAACATTAGGTTGTCAGACATGAAATGTCGCATTTGAAAGTGATAGCAAATAACTGTCGTAAAGTGTTTATTTTAAATAAAATATGATCCTTCTTTCTCTAAGACCTATGCCCAACGTTTTACTAAAGCATATATTCCATCTTCAAAGAACTTGTCATCTTTTCCATCAATAAGCTTTTCAAATGCTTTATACATACCTTATCCAAAAAGATTTTATCGCGAATTAAAAGTTCGAAATGCTTGAACAGATGATAATCAGCAGGTGAGATAACATGAGAATAGAAGGATGTAGCAAAGTGACATAACTCAAACTTTGCAGCATATCGACCTCTCTAGAGAAGTGGGGTCGTGCATTATTGAGAGGCAACATTGGTCTATCTCTATTCACCAGTCTTGGATGCTTTTCCATTAATTTTTCACGCATGCGATCAATGTCTTGCCAATAAGATGCTGCTGTTACAGTTGCCGCAAAAATTAAACATGAACGATTCCCTTCACAGCCCACCAAACAGTGACCATGAACTTGTTCAGGTGCAAGGGAGGTTTAGGATGGCGTTTAGGCGACTTCTGTGCCCAACCACTGCCCAGTTCTCTTGCTACCATCGAAGAGTATCCGTTTCTCACACCATGTAATGATTTGATTCCGAAAAGGATCACTTTCGAGCCGAATAGTTGATAAAGAGAACTACTCTAAATAAGACATTTCATGTGAGACAGCCTAACACCTTGTCGCCGGCCCCTAATGTCACAGAAGAGCAGCCAGGACTGCTTCTCACCCGAGCTACCATTAGGTGGCCTCCACACTCGTGCACTCGCTTAGCAAAAAGTATTCATGGATTTGAATTTGAAGGACTGAATAGTAGCAAAAATCATTGATACATTTTTATTCTTACAATTCAGTTTAGGAGCCATTCAACAGCTGATAGAAATGGGTATAAATCAGAGCCTTTCTCAAAAGAGAGATTACTCGCGAGAGACCTGCTATGCATACACATAGCATTGCCCTCTAGACACTGTAGTTCCAGGAACCAGTAAAAATAATCTCATAGAAGACAATTCACTGACCTAAAGATAAATGTACATAGTTTCATTTATGCAACCTACTGAAAACAGGAAGAATATAAGAACACAATAGATGATAATAAACAAAGTTATGATAATTCGCGAATAGACTGCATCATCTCGTGTCCACCCACTTCTCGGAAGTCCCAGTTTTCGCAACAAACTTGAGCCCTCACTTCAACTCCATATGACGACAACTGCTCAATAATCTAAGTCCAAAAAGTACTCTAAAGTTCATTAATACTCTACATTAGTTTAAGTATTGAACGGTTTATCGTTTTACATTATATTAAATATTAAAAACATTTCGCAGTGGCTTAGCAGACCTACACGTCTGATATAAAGGGGTCCGAAAAAATGCAACCCACAGTTTGTAATTCAATACTTCCGAAAAACACACGCTAACGCATCTCATGCGAAAGTGTAATGTAACTGTTGAATTTGGCGTGGGCAGCTGCATTTCCCAGGCCATTTGGTGCCAGCGAGCGGCACCAATCTAAGTAGAAACTACCCAACACTGCGTACATTCTTTGGACTGCTCTGTATATCAGACGCTGTCAGCACTCCGACGCAACGTATGTTGCAGCCTCAAATGGCCATGTTACAGCACCTCGACAGAACCAATGCAACCATCGCACGTCGGCCGACGAGTGCATCTGAGTACACACGTAGTGAACACCGTTGCACACTGGTCAAGCGCTCGCCTTCTTTGGGCAAAGTATCCCGATTTTGAAGCAAGCACATGCAGCAAAACGTCGTTTTCCACTTTAGGATTATGGTTGGTTATGGTGTAAATTTATCCTGCACGAAGAATAACATGACAAACTGAGAAATAATGCATTGCCTGGTAGAGCTTAGAGAAAAAACTAGTTCAGTTTGCTAAGCGTAATTGTAATACGTAGAATAATGATAAATTTCTCATGATAAAAATCTACAACATACGAGGGTTAATTTTAGAAATCAATTGAATTATTGAGTATATTCTACACATATTTTTGGAAACAAAAAGGTAGTAATTCAAAGCCTCGAGAGCAAACGTGCGTCGCCTTCCCGGCCACACACGTTTGGTATAAATTTCTGAGAAACGCAACGGAAGAAGAAAAAGAAAAACAAAGATATAGTAAGAGGGACGGAAGACAAAACATGAGCAAACATGACAGAAGCATCAACAAGATCAATATAACTGAAACCCCAAGTAAACAATAAAAAGCAAAGCGCTAACAAAAGAGAACAAATAAAAGCAAAGCGCAAACAAAAGAGAACAAATAAAAGCTATCGCACACAAAAAAAAAAGAAATAAAAGGAAAACAAAAGCAGGTTCAACAAGAAAATTGAAGGTGTGACGAATACCAGAAATGCTACCAGAGCGTCAAGCTCGCGTGACACAGCCGTCATGGCGTGTGCCAAGTTTCCACATGACGCGTTTCTAAGAACTTACACGAACGAGCACCGAACAGCATCAAGCCTTACTGTGACGAAAAGAAGTCTAGCTCTGTCCAAGGTACTCGAGTTCTCGTAACAAACACGTGTAAAGATTTACCTCCGCAGTCGATGTCACCTTACGTACAGTAAAAACACAATCTGAGCACAGTAGTTACTTCTCACGGACCTCATACAGTTGGTAGGTATTATTTACTTTGTATATTTCTTTCATTCAATAAAAAATGCTCAGCATCTTTGAAACCCTGCCAGTAGAGCCGGTAGAGGTCTTTCGTTTTGTAGGGCAAAATGGTGCGATAAAACCTCACAAAATTTTCCTTAGATAGTAGAAGATCTGCATTAGAGACATGGATGAACATGGACTTCGAGGTTGTCTGCTTGGGACAAATGTGGGCGCGGCCTGCAAAGGGCGAGATGCTAAGACAAGACGTGAAAGGCTTTGGCTGGTTGTTGGAGAAGCCTCCATCGATGCAGGGGCGACCTCTAAATAAAGGCACAGAGCCCCCTGAGAACATGGGGATGTAGCACGAACACAGCAGGCAGTCTATCAGATCTTCGCGGGAGTCCCACTCGGACACCAAAACATTCTTCATAGTTTTCACATCGGTCACGGAAACGATCAATTTTCCAGAGAGAAGTTCATGGGCATTGGCGGGAAGCGCTTCCATAGCGCCGCGAATGTATCTCTCCATGACGAACTTGCGGCTGAACGGCCCCAGCACGAAGTGGGCCGAGTCGTTGGCCGCACTCAGGAAGGTGTACCAGAGGTCCTCCAGCGACGGAGATCCTGCCAAAAAGGCGGCACCTAACAAGGCTCCGGCAGAAGCTCCAGCTACCTTGGTAGGGCAGCCACCACCACCGACACCGCCAGCAGGAGGAGGCTCGTGCTGAGAGAAACAAGGTGGCGTCAGTTGCCGGCGCTACGGCAGAGCAATTAGTTGTCTATTGCAAGAAGCGACTTCGTGTTTTCCAAAGCTCCAACACTTAGTCTATTAGGGTTATTCGCAGTCAGCAGATGCGCACACTGCAAAATCTATCAGAAACTCAATGTTCACCAAGTAAAATTTAATACAAGCAATATTTGCTCGTCACCGTTACTTGCATTACCTCGAGGTTACACGATTGAAGAGTGTATTGCATTTCTGAATAGCTCTTCGAGAAGCAGGGAGATTCAACAGTCTTCGCGTTCGTAGATGACGTAGCAGAAGAGTGTCCACCAAGTCGACTGCCGACGCAATTGCTTTCTCCAGCCTGGCCAGCATCTTGCTGCAGGGCTGCTTGCAAGAAGGTGTTTTCAGAAGCCGATGTGTTATTTTTCATGAGAAGGTCACGAGACATCACACCATCAGAAATGATTGGTCGAGGCCTGACCCCATTATGAGAGGCAGAAGGACGGCCCAGCCCCTCTTTTGCGGCAGAGGACGCGGCCACTCGCAGAGGAGGCGCGGTGGACGCTAGGGGCAGCCAATAGTCCGTCTCCCTGAGGCAGGTGACGGCCCCCAGCACGTAGGGGGCGAGGAAGCCGCACCCAGCCAGCGAGAGGCCGGTGCTGCACACACGCCACACCACACAGACAGATCTTAACACGCTGCACCGTCTCAGGAAGACGCCCTCACTAGCCTCGGTCCCACGTGTGCACGCTAATTACAATGGAATATGCACCCAGACAATACTAGACAGCAATCTTTCGTATCTACAAAAGAGGTGTTATAAAGATCTCGTACCGAGAACGATCATACTTAGTTTTTAGTATCTAGGAATATTAAACATTTACTGACAATCGATGTATCCTATAAATTACCTTCCAGAAAAAATTTATGCATAAATTATACACGTACTGGATAAAATATAGCGATAAGCAAAACTAAACATTATTTAACACAGGAATCAAACAATATTAAGCGCTGCTACCTTCACAACACCCGTGCAGCTATTTAGGCAATGTAACACACACTTCTCCATCGTCCTGTCTCGGCTCGTCCTAGTTTAGGAAACAAAGCAAATATTCTGTGATGCCTAACGAGGATTAGTCTACCCCAAAGGCAGCATTGCGGCACTAGAGCGCCCCAGCACGTGGACAGCAAACACTGAATCCAGCGGAGCAACAAAAATCACCTTAGAAGCAGACACCACAGGCGTTTCCCCTCACACAGTTCACAGGACAGATGCTGAAGCAGCAAGCTAAGAGCAGGTCAAGCACATGTGGTACACTTAGTAGAGGTAGTACTGGTGTGGAGCTGGGGGTGCGTGTGTGGAGCTGGGGGTGCGTGTGTGGAGCTGGGG
>VOMN01027291.1:0-42132 GCA_014899125.1 Orchestia grillus | reverse complement strand
AATACGCTCGCACACCTCAAATTGAAACGTGTTGACTATTGCTTCATATTCGGCGCGGGAAGTGGCTGGATAGGATTTGGTTTACTAAGGCAAGTACGGCAAGTAAGACGGCAAAAACGGCAAGAAGGCAAGAAGGCGAGAACAAGAAGGCAAGAACGGTAAGTAAGTAGTTTGCCTCGTTGTACTCCTATACTCTCAACAGCAGCAACCTGTTTTGACCACAAGTTGCTCGCGTAGTTGTAGCGAGTCACGCGTTGCCATGCAGTTATTCGAAGAAGTGCCGGTAAAGAAAAGTACTAGCGTCAACGCCCACGTACGGGCTGACCATCGGTGCCCTCCTGCCGCAGGTCCACGGTGTAGTCGAGGCTGAGCTCGCTGGCGATGGTGTTGCGCTCCCCCTCCAGCAGGAGCAACAGGTGCTCCCCCCACGGACCCAGCTCCACCTCCAGGTACTCGTCGTTTGCATTCAGGAAGAACATCTCCACCACTGTTGAAAATTGGGAAAGTTCTAAGCGTTCCGTGGGGCACTGTAGATAAGACGACGCAAAGACTTGACTCGAAGCTAAAGTTAGCAGCGAAAAAGTGGCGCTTCACTCGCAGTAGTGAAAATGCTGCAAAAATTTAGGTTTAAATGATTTCAACAGAAGTGGCGTGGACGGTATAAACATGAGTTATCCTTCAACCATCACCGTGCGGAAGGCGCTTCGAATATTGATTCATGTTGAATCGACTATATGTATATTGGTTTCTATTCGATTTTTGAGCCTATGACGTCCAAATTCATTTCTGAAACGCCGAACTATAGGCACGTGAGACAACTGTCCGTAATGCAAAATTTTCCTTGTTTTACACTGAGCTCTTACATTTATTCCATTAGGTTGTTCTGAGGCAATTAATACAAGTCGCACTTGCACTAATGCGTTTCTAAGCCATATTGTCAGCCACCGTTACAATAATGATTACTTAAAAATAAGTTTGAAAACCAAGTTAAAATTTTTGACCAGCAAACACAAAAATTGAGCGTATTTAGTTAGACCAACGCACCTTCGTAGTCGAAGAGGCCGGGGTAAGGCAGGCCAGGTGTTCCCCCCGGGGGGGCGGGGTCGTTGAAGAAGGCAGCCGTGACGTTCAAGCGGACGTTGTCCTGTTGAAAGATCGGTAACCGAAAAGTTGAATGTTTGGAACTTGAGGTTTATTTCCATCTGAAAGTTAACGACAACTTAAAGATGACGTGAATGATTGCTTTCGGCCAGAACGAATGTTCGAAAAACCACAATCAGGTACGATTTAAAGAAGTGAAACAACTTCTCAAAAGACCACTCCCTACGACGCCAGCGTGTGACGTCACAATTAGCGCGGGATAACTAGAACATTGTCACACACAGTCATGGTCACGTACACAGCCATGGTCCCGCACACAGTCTTGGTCCCGTACACAATCATGGTCCCGCACACAGTCATGGTCCCGTACACAATCATGGTCACGCACACAATCATGGTCACGGACACAATTATGGTCCCGTACACAATCACGATCACGGACACAATCATGGTCACGGACACAATCATGGTTCCGTACACAATCACGATCACGGACACAATCATGGTCACGTACACAATCATGGTCACGCACACAATCATGGTCCCGTACACAATCACGATCACGCACACAAGCAGCAACTGGTATAAGGTTACAGACACCACACAAACACACAGAATCTTTGACCTCAGCGAGGGTGTGAGCAAAGAGCACTCAATATGATGCAGACACATCCGCTAAAATTTCCTGGAAAAATGTATATCTACCACACTCAGGAAATTGCGGCCGAGACAAAAAGAATGTGTGAATGATGGATTGTATGTATGCACGTCCCGTATGTTCAATGACTTAAATTTTTATGGACGTTGATAACTGCATTACTTACTGAACTAGGCAGATCACACACGAACATTTCTATCGGACACCCTAACGAGCGCTCAGTCCACCAAGCCCACGAGGACAGATTGAGGCAGCATATCCACGAGCAGAGCGCATGTCTAACATGTCTAACAGCAGAGCGCATGTCTAACATGTCTAACAGCAGAGCACATGTCCAGCAGAGCACATGTCGAACAGCGCAGCGCATGTCTAACAGAAGAGCACATGTCGAACAGCAGAGCGCATGTCTAACATGTTGCCTGCGATGACGCTATTTTTTCTGGAATAGAATGACATGACCCACACGGGGGTCGTCGTAGGGTATATGAGAACTCGAAATATGTAACTACTGCTTATGCACACGCCCTAATATTTTCCAAATCAAGTGGAAAACGTGTTCTTATTTTTTGTTGATAGCGATATTTGGTTTTAAAATGAAGAACGAGCGTTAACAAGTACATAAAAAACTAACATGTCGTTCTTTCGATGCATGGATCTTCCGTAGTATTCACTGCCAGGTGCATCATGGATGGGATGAAAGCCTAAAGAATTATGAGCACTGAAGAGTGCAACTCACGCCTTCATTGAAGAGGACAATTTCAGCTGGCTGGTGGTCTGTGATGGGCACGCCGTCCCATGAGGTCGCCACTCTGTAGCGGAACAGTCGAGGCGTTCTGCACGAAAAGATCTCACATCTTTGAACGTCGCCATCAGCTGAGTGCAGGGCATCACAATCGTCTCACCACAGCACGTCCTCATCACCGTCGGTCAGTTTTACGCTCGTTAGTACCTCATTTCCATACCATAACTCGTTTCCATGTGTGTCTTGTCAAACGTATAAAAAACTTCCTGTACAAGAGGTATTCGTTTATTTTTTAATTGGGAAGAGTCTGGCTTCTTCCTGAAACGTTGCAAGCACTCCCTATCAACTATAAACTACGATTTTATAGTTCAAGTTTCACTTCAATCTAGAGCCCGCGCACTAACTGCCAAATTGTTTACATGCTGGGCTAAGTAACCACTACTACCACTTCATAGCCTTCTAAGATTAGAATGCCTTCAACTGCTGTTATATTTCCATCTCTGCACACACCCCAAGTTCATATCCAAGCCTGAATATCCAAGCCTCCACACGATTTTTTCATCCGCACACGCAAACCCAGATTTTTAAAAGATTACTGCCTCTTTTTAATTATTGTACTATGTATACTAGATATCCCATTTGTGAACAGTGAATTTCTTGTTAAAGAAAATATAATTTGAGGTAATTTTACGGAGTTTTGTCCTGAATTGTCAAACATTAACCAAAATGAATATCATGGACTGAAAAGTAGATTAAAAAAAAGTTCTATAAATCATCATGAATTTAATTCTTCACTGATTATAAGTTAGAACAGCCATATGGTTTTTAACAAGAAATAACAAGTTACAACACTGCTGCAAGCTCAACAAAATGGATCGTGGTACTTAAAACCACTCCTGTCGCCTGCAATGCACACGAAGTCAGTTGGACAGTTCCTTCGCAGGAGTGGCCAGACCCTCTCCACTGACGTCACCCACGACCTTCTCCACTGACGTCACCCACGACCATCTCCACAAACGTCACCCTGGACCATCTTCACTGACGTCACCCACTCGCTGGCTAATATCACTCACTGTATAGAGTCACTCCACAGCTGGGACATGGGAAGCTCACTCTGGCCAGGCACGATGGTGTTCATGTCGAACGACTTGTAATATCGAAAGTCGTGGCTGGAAAATTGTAACAGTTATTATATGAATTCAACGAGCCACCTCGCTATTCGAAAGTTTACAAGAAATTGTTAGAAAATAAGCCTAGCGAAATCTAGATGCTGGTCATATGAGTAAACTGACAAACTATTCGACTCTGATCTTTGGCCGAGCAATGGTAAGATCTATTCACGTGAGCTCTTTAGTTTACCCCAGTTCTACAACCATAAATTTTGCTTAATTTGATTTAGTTGGAGTGTGTGTGTATTCTGAAAAATGAAATGCGAAAACTAACTTTGATTTCAAAACTTCAGTTGAAAATTTAGTTCTTGAGAAGAAATAGTTACAGCCTCACTGTCACGAAGCGTACACACTGCACAGCAGAGGAGTTAGATTTGATTTCCTTACGGTAAATCACTAGATACATTCGATATACAATAGGGAGATCACACTGCTTGGTAGCCGTCCATTCGGAGATTCCGTCGAGCGGCCTGAGGTTGGAGGCGCACAGACTCGCGCTGGTGTGCGAGTAGAAGCCGTAGTAGTGGCACAGATTGCACTACTTCAGCCATTCGGACTATGTCGCTCCGAAGGAGAAAAGACCATTTAGTGTGGATAGAAAACTATGCACAAGGTGTGTTCCCACGCGGGATCACATACGCATAGAAACAACTTCAGAATAAAGAGGAAGAAAATTCAAAGAAGAGGTATCGAAGAAGGTGTGGAAATTGTAGTGAAGTAGGCACGAAAGACAGTAATCCCTAAGGTCTATCTAGAGCTGAGGTAACCTAGCAGTGCCTCTCGAGTGAGCATGCTACAAGTCACGACCTGGAGAGCAGTCTTACTTAAAATCCCGAGGGAAAAACTTGTATTTAAATGAACAAAATGTTGCGAAAGCAGAGGCCCATATTTTATGCACTCGTGTGCATATTCACTCTAGATTTGATTGAAACAATCATATTTGAGACCTGAACTGTATTATTTCTACTCTCCATAATTCTTGTGAATGGTCCTCATAGTATTGGGGACACACACAAACCACAAAAGTTTCGGGACGATTTTCGAGAAAAAATATAATTTTTTTTTATATTTTTTGACTCATTTCGACTTAAGAATCACCACCAAAGTGTGTTCAAAAATAGTTAATTTTGTGCTTTGTTATCAACTTAACAACGCTGTAACATTGCAATAATCGAGTGCAGTCAAGCATTTCGAGAAGTTGTCGAAAGGAGACAAAAATGAGGAATGGGAAAGCTCCTCAGCTCCCCCACACGAATTTAATGCAATTCAACGGCACAATGAAATGGGAAAAGAGTGAAATTCATGCAGGGGCATTTAAAGTAAAACATAACTTTTCAAATTAGTGAAATAGTATGATAGATGGTCCATGGCGTACTGCTAGCGTGATGGCCTTCTAACCGAGAGGACCCTGGTTCAAATCTCGGCTCAGTCGAGGAATTTTCATGTAGGCAAGGAGTACTTCCCTTCGAAAAGGAAGTTTAAACCACACATTCCTCACATTCCTCACCACGCCAGTAGTTATAAGGCATTGAAAGCCCAACGGTAAAACGTGTTGGAATTAACAAAGGTTCTTTTTTGGAAATTGTCCTATACTGGAAAACTGACTGATTGTAGATCACAACTAAATGTACAAAGTTCTTACTATGTGAAAACAAATAAAGTGGTGACAAAAACTGAATTGTCGGACACAGCAACCATCAATTGAACTGATTGTTTAACACATTGACCCCGAGACGAGCCACCGGTGGGTCGTTTTGCCCCTAGGAAAATAATATCATCGCAGCCAACGTGTTAACCCTTTCATTCCCGTTGGGATAATGCGTCCCACCGATTTTGTGTGGGAGTTCTGGGGCGCAATTGGCGCCTACCCCACATTCGTGACGTCACAGTAGCTACGCTTCGCCAGTTACTTGCGGCCTCGTGTGAACTCTCAGCCAATTAGATCCCGCATTCATCAGTGGCGCAATGAATTTCGTATCACTTCTTCTGCAAGCGAACCTAATGTTTTCTATTATCCCAACCGGGAGAAAAAGGGTTAAATCTAATACAGCAGTCATCAACTAAATTATGAGGCACAGCAAGCATTAACTGAATTATGAGGCACAGCAACCATTAACTGAACTGATTATTTAAATGTAACACAGCAGCCATCAACTAAATTATGAGGCACAGGAACCATTCACTGAATCATCAGGCACAGCAAACATCAACTGAATTATCGTGCACAGTAACCATACACTGAATTATGGGGCACAGAAACCATCGAACAATAGACTTAAACTTAAGATGAGGGGTGATATCTGCCGAGGCCTTCACTGCCGCTTATGAATTCCGTCAAGTAAATACACATCTAACGAACAAATCCGTTCCTCTAGAACCGTTGATAGTAAAACGTGGTAAAGGGAACTGAGAAAATTCAGACGGCAGAGGGGGCTACCCACAAGTCCGGTTCGATGTCCGTACTCAGTTGCGGATACAAGGACTCCTCGTGACGGCCTCCGCCGGGGATGTGCTGCGCGAACGCGTTGATTCTGTCCACCTGCCCACCCAAATCGAGAAGCACGAGGTTAATTAATATTGAATAGTGAGTAAGTTTTAGTCGTTCGGCCGCGAGCAGTTAATAGCTTTAAACGTAAAAATCTTATTTGGAAAGCAGGACTCACACTTACAGCTAAAGCCTCAGATAGCTGCATTTGAGTTTCTTTTTGGCGTAGCGAAAAAATTACTAAACCTTTCCCTGGTCTTCTTCTGCTCATTGAGCTCCCAGCACGTCGACTTTCTATCATGCGTTGTTAGCTCACGCGCGTTGCCTCCTCACTCGGGCCATGTGGGTGTGTTGTCTTGCAGCGTCGGGGTGTAGAGCCGTGCGCGGCTTACAGCAGGTCTCATGTAGTTAGCGTAATAAAGTCGAGTATCGTAACTCACAAGTCCTTAAGTCACGAAAAATCTAATTCATGAGCTTTTTTTAAGACAGAATTTGAGCTCTGATTCAAGACTTTAGGCCCTTGAAGACATTTGCACCCTGAACACCTCGCGGCTACTTGAGACCTAGAAACGAAAATCTCAACAGTCCCACATTTCCTATTGACTTGTGACTTACATCCGCTATTTGAGAAATAATATAGGCCGTCCCACAGTACTACAGCAGAATATCAACAGCTATAAAACAGGCACCTCTGGTTTAGGGTCAATCTGATAAAAGAACGGTGGAACCTCGTACAACTCTGGATCATACGTTACTACTCAAAGTGAACTCCACTTACAGAAATGGGGATAGCGACCACTTTTTAAGTCGCTCATGCTGTGCCAACATGGAAGAAACAACTTGCGAGTTCACGAAAGCAATTCGTACGAAATACATCCATTCGTCCACAAAAATGTCCACGCTTTTAATTGATAAAATTCTAGCCTTGAGCAAATCGTTCCTATACTGTAACCTATAAAATAATCACGGAATAAAGCAATATACTAATCACGTAAAGTGGAAAAAAATGTGAAAAATGATTCATTATTCGAGCACACTTAAAAGTGGGCTGGCAAATTCAGTACTCAAATTATTGAACATTGTATTACATTAAATCGTCAGTGAATACGTAGATAAGATACCTGAGGCGGGAGGTACTCGACCGGAATGCGGGCAGTAGCAGACCATCTGTCCAGGTTGATGTTGGTGACTACATCGAGGGGTAGCGAGTGTCTTAGCTGGTAGGAGAGGCTGTCCTTGGTCCACAGCAGCAGCACCCAGTGCTCCCCATACCTGGTCGTCGTTAAGAAGAAGTTATTAGTTTCATACTTTTCGTTCTAAGTACCGAATTCTGTAAAAATTATCAATCAAACATGAAATCAAATGCCCTGATCATTTCCTTTTACACGGAGAGGGTGGTCAAGGGTTCAAGGTCACCATACCATGAAAAATAAAAACACACAAAACCTCAGCAATACGACAGTTTCACGGCCACTCACTCAGACAGCAGCAGACGAAAAAGACATCTGCATGCTGGTGACAGTCAGTGATGGATTCGCATGCGAAATTACTTGGGGAAAATATTTTGAAATTTTGTGACCCTTAAACTTTCTTCACTCGCGTGATGGCATTCACTACTAACACATCTGCCCACGTGGGAGATAGTGCAATATTGAGTACCGATTGTGTTAACTACAGAGGAGAACTAATTATAGAAAGAAAATAACGGAGTCAGTTTTGCAATATTTTATGCTCCTTCACGAAGTAAATCTTTAGCACTTAAGGCAAGGTACAGAGCACACCATTCAGTTTTGAATCATTTCTTTTGACCTACGGAGTATCCACAGTGCAACAAGAAGGAAGAAAAAGGTAAAATTTTGTACACGACCATCGAGAATTCTAACCCTCAACTCTTCATCGTGCTCCTCATTGTCATTACGCATCAAATTCTAAAATTTTTTAAGCTGATTTCTTGTTTTTTATAATGTCTTCTGGGTAACGTATCTAGAAAAACTTTGGCTTGGACATTATGAAATTATTTCGTTACGTCAAATTTCTGTATTATTCTACTGGTTCACAATATTCGAACTTACCTAAGAAATATAGTGCGAACGAGAAGTAAAGATATAAGCAGTGCTCGATGAATGATGATCACGCACGAAGGATGAACAAGTGACGCAACTGCATAGAAAAAGCAATCTACCCTGGAAAATGTATGAAATCCTACTGGGGAGGGAAAATTCATAATCATGCGTAACTATTGTTGCAGCTGAGTGATTACACTTGAGGGCCTAGCAGTGAATATTCCTTCATGAGAGTCGCGTATGCTATAAAAGGAAAACCACTGAAATCCTGTTTACCCTGTTCTTCATCCCTTCACCCTACTCTTACTATATGAAAGGAACACTCCTGAATTCGTTGTCGCCTTGTTTTTCATCCAATCACCATATTGATATTCTGTAGAGGAAACACCACAAAACTCGTCGTTACCCTGTTCCCCATCCATCGTTATATGCTTATTCTTGAGGTAACTTTAATTCAACGGATGAACTGAGGGTACACCCCACATTACATACAAATTCTTAAAAGCAGAGTTTGTCTCTTGCTTATCGAGTAGGGAGGATTGGAATTGGGAATTCAATTAGAATTGGGAATTAGATTATAATTAGAAATTCAATTAGTGTTGGAAATTGGATTATAATTGGGAATTGGATCATAATTGGGGATTAGATTAGAATTGGAAATTAGATTACTATTAGGAATTAGATTGTAATTGGGAATTTCATTATGATTGGGATCTCAGCTTGTTCTTTTTCCTGCTAATTTCCTGTCTGAAGCTAATATAGGTAAATATCATTCAATAATATGATAAATATTATTTATAAATTACTTATCATAATATAAATAAATATAGCCCAAATAACGTATAAATGTATATTATAATAAAATTCAAGAAGGGAAGTTAATACTATTACAGTTATAATGTACAGTATGTAATAATGAAAACATAGTTAAACGAAGACTTATAATATGTATGTATATGTACTCACGGCCCAATTTCAATTTCGATGTTCTGCTCGGCCGCGTTCAAGAAGAAAACTTCCACCACTGCGAAGTGAAATTAATTTATGTAGAGGCTTCATTAAGTTACGTACAATTCTTAGACACTTCATAAAAGAAGAAGGTTAATTGGAACTAAAAATTATTCATTTTTCTGGATTTCATACAGTGTTCAAAGCCTGGATTAACTACAATGTCATTTACTAAAAATTCGAAGAGATATCTTAGTATTATAATTGGACTCGTGTCGTGAGTCATGATGTTCATAAAAACCTTGAAAATCATGAACATACATCCAATTCAGTCAATGAGTCACTACATATATTGTACTAGATCATTAATTAGTTTAGAGCTCCCTATCTACATGGAATGTGATCCCCAAAGATAGTGAAAATTAAGGAACCATTTAGTATGGACTACAGGTGTATTCCCCCATAGGATCCCCTAGGCATAGACACAGAAATGTTCAGAATGAAGAGGTAGACAAAACGAAGTAGAGATGGCGAAGAAAGGGTGAAAATTGAATTAAACGAAGTGGGCACGAAAGATAGAAGTCCTGAAGATCTATCTATAGCTGAGGTAACCTTGCAGTGCCCTCCTGGGGGTGCGAATACCACGACAGACAAACCTTACTATCCCAACCCTTCTGCTTGTCCCATGCCCCCTGAGAGGTCACTGAGCCAATTCCACGAGTTGGCAGGTCAACATTCAGCCGAAAAATGATAAGGACCATGATTTGCTGGGAAATGTGGCTATTTAAACTAGACGTAAGTCATCAGCACGTAACTCCGACTAAGTTCTGTCATCTCTTTCACTTGGAGCAGTACAAATTCCTTGCAGTTCAAAAAACGAATATTTTTCTTGGAATAAATCAATCAGTGATTATTGTGAGAGAAGATAAGTATGGTAAGCACATTGTAATTTGAACTTTTCGATGCGACCTTGTTTTCAATGAAAATCTGCAAAATAAACACAACTTTGTATATGTTAGCCTTTCAACAATTATTCAAAGTTACCCAGTCTGATATATACACTTGCCAAATTTCTTAGCGCATTATTTCAATACCAATTAGAAAGTAGAGATTTTTTACATACCAAACGACACGGATACACTTTCTTAGCTTTAAATTTTCATTATTGTTCTTTGCTATTTTTAAGCCTGCTCGCCAGACGCAAATTTTCTTCACGAATTTAGCCCCTGCAGGCTATCTTTCCCTACAAGCTGAAACTTCATTCATCGGTGGTCGAGTGAACACCCGAGTGTTTCAACACTATTTAACGCCCAAAATATTTTTACGATAAGACTGCTGGTAGGCTTGTAAGAAAAATTACCCGTGGTCTTACGTGCATTTAAAAGGTAACTCCATTTAGCTTTGTACGAATAATTAGTAGCAGACTCGTGATATGATGTTGTACCATTGCACCTTTTAGGGGTAACAGGTCTTTAGGCGTCGTTGACGCACCAAAGTAAAATCAACCACGAGTGTTTATGTTCTGAAATAATTTCTCGCAGTAAAATAGCCTTTTCTTGTTTGGTCTTTGCATACTTGAATAAAAAAATAACGAATGGGTTAACTGCAACCGGCGCTTTACATTCGTTACCAGATCCTGGAAGTTGAATTTAAAACCGTTAAAGTAATGTAAAATTTAAATTTAGGTGTGATTTTAGCCACACCAGGGCCTAAAATGATATGTTCGGAGGATCAACCTAGCCGAACCATTGGTATAACTATGCATACGAGCAAATAAGTTAGATTTCGTATTTATTTCATTTAGAGTTATTTAAAAAATCAACCCAGTGCTTCTATCTAAAACGAGTGAACACGGTTTATTTTTATTCGAAGTGCAGCCGCTGTCCAGAAGGGATGCAGGGTGCCTTGATTCACAATGGCAAATGTGAGTAGAGTCAGTCAAAACTTTAGTATGATTTGAGACCGTGAATTACAGAAGAAGAGGATAAATTCGTGAATTGTCATCCATCGTAAAAAACCTGGTAAATTGAAATTTTCGTAAATAAGAAATCTTGAATTCCGACGTCGTACTTTCCATACATACTTGTGACTTAGAAACTATCACAGGAAAAAGCAGGTTTATAACTGTGCGGGATAATGCCCATTATACCCTGGTCACCTTATACACTGCTCAGTTTCATACATTGGCGGTACGTAAACAGCTGAAGGCTCGGTACGTACATGACAGTCGACGTGGCAGGTAGAGTACTGTTGTCAGGTTCGCTCACCCGTATTGATTTGACGCACGACACTGTTTGCATATCCAGTATTTAGACCAGTAAACTTACTTAACAAACAATATCGACAACAAACTGCTTCTGCTACCCGCTAAACAACTGAGTCACTTTGTTTCGCACCCTCACTCGAAAACTTCAAGCAACGCACTGGAGAGTCGTGACTGGAGTCAAGAGATATAGATGGTCTGGCACTGGGTGGTGTTGCCAACAAGACTAGCAACATACTTCAATTGAAAACTGGAATAAACCCAGGCGTACAAGAAAAAACTTTTTAGCTTAAAGATGAGTGAATAATTTGACCGTGTTATGGTTCTGAAGTAAATTTACATTTGCACAAGCGAAACATGATTTCACGAAGTGGTGTAGACTTTCTCACCGATCTGAAAATACAACATTGATTTGCGCTCTTGCTAATTAGCAGTTGAGGTGTGTGTGGGTCTACTACCTTATGTTTCGTTCCGTTTTGGAAGCGCTTCGTTTTGCTTCCTACTTCGATACACCGAGCGGAGTTTTTCGTTTGGGCAAGGATGATTAGATACACGGCATTCTTAAAACGGCGGCACATCAGTGTGGCCTGAGACGAGATGCTCGAAATAATTTCGAGGTTACCTTCATACTTGAAGAGGTCCACGAAAGCGTGACCGGGCTGGCCAGCTGGAGCTGGATCCTCGTCGATGAAGGGAGCGTCGATGGAAATGATCACTTCGTTTTGGTTACCTTCCAAGATTACCGTGATCGAATCGTGATCTTCCACGGCAGTGCCATTCCAGAAAGTCTTTACATGGAAACGGATCCGCCTAGAAAACAATTAATCTCCTTGTAGAGCGAGTAACACTTAAATTGTTCATTTGAAGGAGGACTTTACTGCAAAAAAGTTTCCTAACTTTGAACAGTTATTCCAGCATTTAGAATCAACAGCAAGTTGCACTCAAACTTTAATGCAAATTTTGCCCTTTAAAAGTAAGTATGCTCAGTGTGTGGCCAAAAGTAACGAGCATATTTCCCAGCTCATGTTAAAAAAATGCACGCAAGCCGACTTGGATGTGCCATGTTTATTACTGAGAGCGACATGACCGGAAGAATCCTTCACGTGCTCAAGGGACTCCCTCNGTCCCTCTATAGCATAGTCCCTAGTTTAAGATAGTCCCTAGTATACATATGTGTGGTATAGATTTATACCATGCGATAGTCCTCTGTGCCCTGATCCTTATCCACCTCTCCCATTATTTTCTTTAGTCACAAAGTAATGTTCAGCGTCACCATCTCAACCGAGAACAAAAATACTTCAATACATTAATTCTTCCTTGCTACCCTGTCGCATTCTTAAGATTGAGCTGCTCATAGAAAGTGGCTTAAACTTCCGTATCGAAACTGAATCATTTCAAGGAGGTGCTAGCTCTGCAGCCACAGAATGTAAGCGAGAAGCGCAGTTTTAATAACCCAAAGAAAGCTACAAATGAATCAAACAACCTTTTTGAGTTATCACGCATTATTAGTTTTCACATTCACGCTTGGAAACCTCATCAAAAAAACTAGAATAAACACAGGTAAAATTCTCCTCGTTTTAGGCTTCATTCGTGTGGATTACAGCACTGACCCCTCGAGGGCATCGGACCAGAGCTCTGACATGGGCATGCTGCTGAGGCCAGGGACCACCACGTCCAGGTCGATGGGTGCAAAGTAGTCCAAGTCGTGACTGGAACACAGACGCTCAGGTGGTGAGTGTGTTAACTAACATTATGCATGGCAAGCAAATAGTTAGCCTGTAAACTAGCGTTAGGGATAGAAAGCGAACGGCTAGATTGTAAACTAGCGTTAGGGGTAGAAAGCGAACATTTATGTAGAGTGTAAAGTAGCGTCATGAGAGGGAAGTGAACATTTATGTAGAGCGTAAAGTAGCGTCATGAGAGGGAAGCGAACATTTATGTAGGGTGTAAAGTAGCGTCATGAGAGGAAAGTGAACATTTATGTAGAGCGTAAAGTAGCGTCATGAGAGGAAAGTGAACAGCTAGCAATATGTGAGGAAAGCGATTAGCAAGCGTGTAAACCAGCAATACATGTGTGGAAAGCCATACAAAAGAGAAGACTAAAGCTACTCTCCCTTCGTTGAAACTAGCCAGGGCGATAACAATGAATTGATTCATCGCCTGAATTTAACATCGTTCTTCACAAAAAACAATTTAGATCAAACAATGTTGCGAAAAGTACCATTAACTCATTGCTTACAATATTCAGTCATCCCCTTATTTAATACAGCTAACTCAATCCTCAACAATGGCACAATATCATCACAATACTAATTTCTCATACGTATTCAGGATGCTGCAAAATGACCTGATACGGTATGTTGGCTTAATAAAGCTAAATAAAATAATGAATGAACGTAAATACTTTTAACGTTTTATAAAATAAAACAAAATTACATTACGTATTAGAGAAGAATCACAAACATAAATTTTCATTTTGTTTTCTACAACTCTCAACTATGTACATAAAGAAATAAACTATTGCGAGATCTTGCACAATGGGAAGAAACACGTATACTTCAGTAATTGATGAAGCCCCAGCTGCAGAGGATAGCTCGAAGTGAATAACAAACTTTATTTCTGAATTAAGAGCATTTTTCTCTGTTACAAAACGGTACAAATATGGAATGCATCGAGTGTATCGAGTGAATTCACAATAATTAGCTTAAACTACAAATGACACACTTTATTCACTTGACATCTGAGAATAACATTATTGAACAAATGACATAATTTTGTAGAAGCAGCAAAGTTTTTCATTTCCAATAATCGTAGATGTAACGGCCTTTGTCACATCGAGCACAGTCTGCACGTGTCTAAATCTTGCACATTTTACACATACTTTACAAAGCCGAACAGGCACCCTGTGTTTCAGTCCCATTTTCCGAAATGCCAGTATTCCATATTCGTGTCAGCGTCGTAACCTCCAAATCGCAAAGCTATGTGGAAATCAAATAGTAATTTTTCATTGTTGTTAACTTTATAACATTGTTAACTTTCAATGTTAACTCTAGACTAATATATGTTTCACAATAATACAGACAATTATTTGTACGTTACACACTTGCTTGTACTTACCGAATCCCGACCTCCTCTATATATGCGACAACACAACAAGCTTGACTAGTCGAATAATTGACGGTTCACTACTTTGACTACTTTCTGCCGCATTATCTGGACCAACAAGTGAAGATAATGTGGTAGTCCTTATTTGTACCTCTATTCTACATTTGTACCTCTTCCTTTAAGTCTAGTAAAAATGAAAAATACTACGGTTAATTCTTCATTGCATTTCAATTTTGTGAAATGAACAAGTGTGCGACATCGTTTTACTGCATTTTCTACATGAATGAAATGAGGAACAGAGAAGTGATAAGTACAACTTACAAGTCAGGTTCTGCAGTGTCTGGGGGGGCGGGGGAGTACGCCTCGTACACCCTGCTGTCCCCCAACCCCCGCGAAGAGTATACGTTGAACCTCGTGATCTGGGGGAGTTTTGCATCAATATGAACCTCATAGAAAGCCTAAAACTAAAGCCTATGTCCTATGCCTCAGATCTTCCATTGTTAGATTGACTCCTACTACCTTCGCCAATTTCTCAATACCTTTAACTAACGCCTTACGTCATGCTGCATATGTATAAGGAGTTCCGACACTAGACTCTTCGTACCTGGATATCATCAGCGAAGATTAATTGCCATACACATCAAAATTTAAAACAACTGCACCTATTGCACCACGACATCACTTGTTTCTTGACCGAAGTACTGCCGAAAATGATAGATGATGACCGGTTTCCAAATGAGAACGTAACGTCAAAGCGACGTGGTCGTTTGTTCGTATCCCATGAATATTGAAGACAAATGGTCACGATCATATGTAATAGGAGCACTAAATCACTGGTAAAACTTTACTGAAGTAGCAAGAGACAAAAATTCTCTTGGGCTGAAAGACAGAGAGCGAGAATGAGCTTCAGGGTGAAACTAGACGACTTCTACGCACAACTTAAAAAGTCGTAACCGACAGGAAGGGCACTGTGTTTAGATGAGGAAAAATGTCCTCGTCTTTGGAGTTTCCTTGAAGGAAAAACAAATACTAAGGTAGGAATTGATCAGAGAGACGAGAAACTTATACACAAAGAATAAAAATTGACCAGGCTGACCGGGAATGTATTGCATTTGTAGTAAAATTTTATATACGACAACCACTGTACTCAACGAGATCACAATGGTGCTATAGAGAAACTGACTTATAGGGCGGGATTAGTGCTGGATTTCCCTCTCTTTTACTAATTATATTCATGAGATTATTGAGGGTGCGGCAGAAAGATACGTGGATAAGAACATACTTTCCTAGTTCCATGTATATTAATTCAAATGATTTAATAAATAACGCTTTGTTTCTTTCAAGATCAGACAGTGATTCACACGAAACGAAGAAGTGAAGAAGTGAAAATGTGGACCGATATTGATCAAAGTTCGAATTGTCACAACTATTACTCAAGGGCTGATTAGCTAAAGGACAACACAGAAGAACAATGTCAGACGAAGTTCTCTCTCCATCTTTTTCTAAACGTACAGGAATCCCTTAGTTCTAATGAGGGAAACTATGTGTGATGTGTTGAATGACTGAACATGGGACGTATATTACGGTCCCGTACACATTCAGAACTCACCGCGGGTGGTATATACTCAGCAAGGATGGTGAGTTCAGTGACCCAGTACCACACACCTCCCGAGTCTGAGTAGAAGAAGAACTGTACATCGGCCACTGGTAGCGAGTACCTCACGTTCTCACGCTCGCCGTTGAATAACAGCACGCAGTACAGTCCGTACCTGAAGCAGTGTGTGTTCTTGAAGAGAGTTGGTGATGTTTTGACAGAGTGAATGGTCTCGTACTTTCCGAAAGCTTTCAAGAAATAAGGGAAAATGAAATAAACGGATTGTGAAGGGAAAAATATGATATACTTTCATATATTTTTGCATCGGGAAGCTTCTCGACTGTGCGAAAAGGTACTTGCTTCAGATGCCATGCAAAGCGAGCTATGTACAATCAAGTTCATTTAATAAATTTTTTTCGCTATCCTTAAAATTCAATTTCACGATACTGCACCGCAGCTTTCAGGCTGTAGTTGCGCGATATCTATAATGGGCTTGGAAATGTTGGCCTATTTGACCTTTTTGGAAAAAAAAAATTTTCAGGAGAAAAATTTATTGACTTTGTGTTCGCTTAAACGGCTTTCCGGTCTATCCGTAAGTGCAATGATGGAAATATTCTGCAAAAAGAGATATTTTGATCGAAAATTGCGGTGTTGATAGACAATAGCCTATTCTTCAGCTCTTGATGAGGTGATTCTAAAATTTTCTGCTCAATTAAAATCCTAGCAAATTCAAAGATATGCACCAAAAAACAAAAAATTTTCATTTCTGGAAATGATGTTATGACTGTGCATCAAGTGAATCCGTGAATCTAAAATTTCCTCATGAGATATTTTGGAAGTGAGATGCATTAAACTTACGGGGACAGTTCGATTTGGATGTACTGGTCATCGTCGTTGGCAAGGAACAGATCCATCACTGTTTGGGCGAAAAAATTACGTGAAAATTAACTAACATGAACGTAACCTAATATAGCATGACCTGGAGGCCAAGTCTGTTTGTGTTATAACTCAGTGATCGCAATATATTAAGATGGTTTGAGGAAAGTAGACTTTTATTTAAACATTATAACTCATTCTCTGTTCGCTGGACTCTTTTTTAGCGAGAGTGCGTCAATTTGGGGAGACTTTGTGAATCCAAGAATTGATTGCAACGCGTCCAGGACTCTGAGAGGCGATGTGTAATTCTCAACACATTACCACTCACTTGGGCACAGCTTGCAACATGCCACCGAGTCGCTACAGCTGCCATCCGTCGCCATCTCCGTGAAATTGAAAAGTTGCTTTCTCGGTATAAACTGAAACTCATTTATTGTCCGGTAACTCGTACCTAACAGAAGGTGTACTGTCCCCTCGTAGTCCCACATCCAACAGTATGTGCACAACACCGCAGTCTTTCATCCAACAATACGTATACAACACCGTAGTCCTACACCCAACAGTATGTACACAACGCCTTCGTAGTCTTACACCTAATAGCAGGCAGGTGCATAATACCTTCGTAGTCCCACACCCAACAACAGGTGCACAATACCTTCATAGTCCCACACCCAACAACAGGTGCACAATACCTTCGTAGTCCCACACCCATCAACAGGTGCACAATACCTTCGTAGTCCCACACCCAACAACAGGTGCACAATACCTTCGTAGTCCCACAATCCGACAAAGTTTGACCCAGAAGGAACAGGTGGCACTGGGTCATTATTGAAGGTGGCGGTCGCCGTAACGACGATGCTTGTGTTGCTGGATGAGTCGATGGAAAAGTTCGCATTGCTCGCCGCCAGAGAAATGTTGTTCCAGGTTTTGGTTATTGCGTACTCCAGCGACCTTGGAACGTATAGAGAACTTTGAATTCTTCTATTGCCCTTCTTACGATTTGAATGAGTAACCTGGAATGGCTGGGCTTAGGAAAGTGGTTTGGTGAGCTACACAAGGTTTTATAACGGTCTAAATGTACTGGCGACAAATGTGCTAGAATTGTCTTCAATGTATCGAATTTTTCATCTGTGCAACAGGATTTGATGAATGAACAATGTTGAGCTGAAAAAATTTAAAGAAGTTATGAAGAATAAAGGAGGCGAACAATCATATATAAATATATGTACGTATAGAATTATTATCTTAACACCTTCTATCATATTATCAAGGCGAGTACATGGTAATCCAGGTTTTGAAATATTCGCCGTATTATTTCTGAAATAAATTTAACCGTCATTGCGCAGACACAAAATGCTCCCTCAAAAGTTCAAATACTGACGTCCAAATCTACAATCTGACTTTGACTACAGTATAATTTTTCGTAACTATGTACATCTCTCGTTCGGTTATTCTTTTACCACGTACGAATTTTTTTAGATTTTCCATTAAAGCATTTCGACGAATGATTTTTCATTTCTTTTCAATCCTAAGAATTTCGCTTTACTAGTTTTAAGGTTAAGCGGCCCAACTGAGAGGGGGGGAGCGCATCGTCCCTGGACACAGGCACCAAGTCTCGCTCAGAGAGTGCGGCTTTTCTTGAGAGTAGAGCTCTGTGCCGCCGGCCATCGAATTACTCTCCATCCTTAAAACTCTCCCTACTCTCGTTTCCGCACTACATAATAAATAGTACTTATTTTCCCATTCTTGATGGGTAAAACAGAGATCCTACGCTCGCGCCAGCCTAGGGAATTAAATAATGCATATTTGTACGTTCTCGTTTGGTAATATACAAATCTTACTCTTGCGTCAGTAATGGAAAATAGATAAAATTTACATATTAAGACATTCATTTTTTGGTAGCATGCAAGTAATATACAACATTGGTAAATAAATAATACATATTCACACATTCTTGCATGGTAATGCACGTACATGAATTTTTAAAGCGCCGTTAAAGTTTAAACTCTTATACACTGTAGAAAATAGACTCGGTTTCCTACGCACTCACTCAGCTCGCGCAGGAGACGTGGTGAGGGCTGCCACCAGCACCAGCAGCGCTGCTGTCAAAGTCTTCCTCAGCAACCTGCCAGCAGTGTTATCAGTAAACTCAGTATTATCATGGAAAACACTTCCCAAAGCTCCTAGTTCAGTCGTAATTTAGGTCGTGTTCCTTAAAGGATATTCCCGCATACGTCGATGAGAAAAATATTTTTTAATTTTACTGTCTCTCATCGTTGTTTCAGATTGCGATTTGTTATTCGCTCGTGTTGAGGTATGAAAAAATAATCATGTATTAACTCCACGATGCATTTTACTCCCAAAACTAGAACGTAGACCCTGAGTTACATTTCAATTTGTACACTTTTACAACATAAGCGAAAATTTTTACGTCGGAAAATAATCACACAGCAAAACAGCCTCGCATGGTGCGAGCATCTTCAGCAACTAACACGAATAAGGCGCAAAACTTTCACCAAACTCACCCAGCCGTCATGACGACTTGCGACAGTCCTTAAAGTATCTTCTGCTTCTATGGCTTAAAAGTGAAAGAATATTCTTCAATATATTTGCGCTGCAGTGCAGAGCTGCTGAGTCGCCACTGCTGCCACAATGTCACATGGCTTTGAGAGGCACTCGTCACAGCTGCACGATCCCACGTCTGCAGCCGCCGCTTATCTGTATCTAAGGTACTCACGTCAGTCGCAATCTGTTGCTGAAAATCTGTGCGGTGATTTACCTCAACGCGCCTGTTTTTTCCCGTACGATTGACAGAATATTTTCGACTTTTCCTAATGAATATATCTGTTTGAGATACTCTGACACAAGTAGGTTTCCAAATTAACTTGGAATCATGAATTATGTGAAACACCGATCTTTTATGCCATAGATTACAAATGTATAAGAATCCATTAGCTCATAGTATTTTCTCACAGATGATCCTACTAACACTTCTGCTAAAGAGATTTATTTACATGCTGAGCGCAGACCTATCTGCATAAGTCTAATTTCGATAATCGTCTACACAGTCCTTTTTTTTAAACCTGAAGATTAAATTTTATCTAAGTTTCATCTCAGCACCGTTTTGCACGATTAAGGAAAAAAGAAACAAAAACATTCTTATGAAACGAAATGAACTTTCGCAGCATAATGCATTTCTCTCTCCCCCCCCCCTCAATTTCACCCCTCACACCCCGACATTCATCACTGGGCACGACCCAGCGACCGCTGTTCATGTGGGCCTCTGAGAGCGACGAGCTCGGCTGTTCCCAGGCGCAGTCCTACGCACTCTGGTGCAGACATGTCTACATGTTACGTAATATAGTCAATTAAATAGTAAAGATCTTTAAATGTCATCATATTACTCATGTCGCCCTAAATATTGCGCACTTTGCTGCTCCAAATCTAATACGCTGTCTAGCACAGATGTACGGTTCATATCTTTATGTAATTGCATTTTGTTGTTTTCAGTAGAAAGTTTTTGGCGCTTTTATTTTTGGTACACTCATTTCATTTTCTATTTCATAAATTCGCTATCTAAAATAGGTTTATTTGTTCTGTAAAACAGTTGAAATATGAACGCATTATAGGAACAGTTTTACTAACAGTTTTCAAAAGGTTTTATTTCGTTGCGTTTTAAATGTGAAAGGTTTGAAAAATCATACAAGGCCTCGAAAACTTTTCATTCTTCTTCTCTTCACTTCCCAGCATCATTAATTAAAATCAACCCTCACTAAATTCAATCAATTAACATTGATTATTGCAGCCTCAGAGTAAGTAACTGCAGCCGGTTTACAAGACAATCTGCTGATTAAAGGAACATTTCAAATAATGTCACGGTTGCAGTTAAATTTCACTAGAGTGAGAGTACAACAGAACTCTTCCTACCTATTTTACACACAACTCATTGCAATTTTTTGTAACTCTAGATGTTCCAAGGGACTGGCCATTTTTTGTCTAAATAATTTTCAAGATCTTTTCCAGCAATACGTGTGGGATCCATGATGTAGTGGTTAGCGTGATGGCCTCGCCGCCGAGGACCAAGGTTCAAGCCTCTGCTCAGGCGAAGTTTTTCACGTGACCACGGAGTACTTCCCTTGGGAAAGGAAACTTTAACCACACATTCCTCATATCCCTCTCCACACCAGTAGTTGTAATGCATTGAAAACCCAACGGTAAAACTTGTTGGAGTTAATAATGGTTTCACGCTTCTATGAAAATGAAACGCTGAGACACCAGAGAATACATCTTTATTTGTTGGTACTTATTCCCGGCACATGTAAAGAATCCGAATGAAATTCAAAAATTTGCATCATTTGATCCTCTTTTTGAAGTAATTTTTCTCCTTAATCTTGATACATAACGTTATAAAAAATGCTCTACTGAAAAGCAGTGAACAAACTTTAACAAAGTCTCTCCTAAATTTTCGTTTTTTAATGAAAATTTCTGAAACAACTCTCCGGATTTTGAATCGAACATTTGAGTATCTATCACACGGGTGATAATTTTTGAGTTCATTCGCGATGGATACATGAAAAATGACATAGTTCCCACGTCACTTTAAAGTTCCCCCGGGTTTCTTTTGTTTAAAAAATACTAGAAGTGAATTTGAACAAAATTTGCACATGAAATTCTTCGTGTCTAGCGTGGAAATTATGTCCAACTGATATCATGCTGCATTTCCTCAAATCGCGTTTATACCTACATCCTTGAGCAGCGTACGCACAGCTATTCTGCATGAGGTAAT
Source organism: Orchestia grillus (assembly GCA_014899125.1). Taxonomy (NCBI): domain Eukaryota; kingdom Metazoa; phylum Arthropoda; class Malacostraca; order Amphipoda; family Talitridae; genus Orchestia; species Orchestia grillus. The sequence goes on along the minus strand of VOMN01027291.1, from coordinate 20,342 downwards.
GTTACGTACCCTTGATAACCTTTGCATTTTGATGCTCTCTTTATCTGAATTTCCTAAGTCTTTCTTGACGCACTTCACAGGTATTGTTGGATTCAGCTACTTTGATTCAGCTACTTTAATTCAGCTACTTTGATTCTGCTACGTTGATTCAGCTACTTTAATTCAGTTACTTTGATTCAGCTACTTTGATTCAGCTAGTTAACAAAATTTCACGTCTGTCTTGTTCCGGGCTTAAACGGTAATTTTTCTTTTCTCAACCTTGCCAAAATGAAACAAAAATTAACGTCATAACTTTGCTATTGTGATCAGGCCGTTGAGTTTTCAGATTTGTCCATCGGCTAAATAATACGAATAATAAATATACCAAAAGTATAACATAGAGGCAAAGTTTCATAACAATAATGGGAATATTCTATTGCTTTGCTCTAAAAGGAGTTAAGCAATAACACTTTATTGCCAGAAATAAAATTCATGGTATAGCTTATAGTGCTGTACATATGCTTCACGGTCAGCATAAGCAATAATCACACACCAATTGAGGACCAGCTCGTGTTCACGTCTTCTATGTAACATTAATAATTTTTTAATCATTATGTTCAGCATTAATTAATAACACTCACCCAGAGGAGCACAATTAGATCGCTTCAGAGAAGCAGTCAATTGTTTCTGCTTCTTGGGAAGCAGAGCTGCGAGGCGTTCTCAGAACCCAAGTCCTCGGTCCGCAGTGATGTTGGTGTTGTTAGAGACGCCTCTCAGACACCGACTATCTCGCTAATGGTTGGCATTTATGGAATTGGCATTAAGTCGTGCACTGGAACATGTTATCCTTGCAATTCAGAAACAGACTGAAGAGTAAGTGTCATTCATGTTAGCCTGAGAATTTCTATGGGTGAAGAGTTTGCCAGACTCTTCTTCACCCATAGAAATGCTCACGCTAACATGAATGACTCTTACTCTTCAGCCTGTTGCCGAATTGCAAGGATAACACGTTGTGTGGAGGATAAGGATAACACGTTGTGTGGAGGATAAGGAAAACACGTTGTGTGAAGGATAAGGATAACACGTTGTGTGTAGGGTAAGGATAACACGTTGTGTGGAGGATAAGGATAGCACGTTGTGTGGAGGATAAGGATAACACGTTGTGTGGAGGATAAGGATAACACGCTCTGCACTGTTGTGTAGAGCTGCCTGGGCTGTCAGCTACCGATGCTATCTACTTCATAAAGCATCGCATACTTCACGCAGGATCCTCCATTGACTCTATTATTTAAATTTGATATTGGATCTCACTCTCCGTTGTGCATCTTTTATCATACTTTTAGATCCCTACCGCAATTATTATTAGATTAGACTCTTTTTCCCAAAAGGTTTTTTTCATGAAAGGACTTTCTCATTATAACTGACGTCCTATGTGATCCTGATACTCCAGTAGCTACAGCGAATTCTTTCTAACTTCAGATCTCATCCAACTCAGTTCAAAAACTTCCAGTCGACTCACTTTCCTCTTTTTATTGCTTTCCTTTATTCGATATCTCTTAACTCACTTTCCTCGTTTTATTCCTTTCCTTCGTCCAATTTTGTCTAGCTTTATTTCCTCTCTTTCTTGTCTTCCGTCATCCAATTTTGTTTATGCTTCCCCTCAGTTTCCGGCTCTCCCCTTGCATCAATCTCTTCACATTCGCAATATCTCTCACCTTTTTCGTTCCTCCCCTTTAGCCTAGAGATATTTTCATCTTCGGCTCTCTCCCTTATATCTTTACATTTCCCGTTTCAGACTGACCAGGTACTCCACTCACTCTCCCTCATTTCCCCTCCCCATTGCCCTATCGTTCCAACAATGCACCTCATTCAGCAGTCGGAGGTTTCCCTTAAAGCTGTCCTGCCTGAACTCTCTCTCTCTTCCATTGTATTACATTTCAATTAATTCACGAATCTCTTTTTCTTATTCACAGCCTTAATGATTACATTTTATAGTATGGACACTTTACTGGGTATGCTAAGGTAGATTTTCTGTCCCTGGGTTAACATTTGATTTATCATTCATTTGTCAAATGCCTTATTATCTAATATTCATGCTTAAAATAGAATACTGTAATTAATGATGTGATTTGCAAGACTAGAGAGGAGAATTTTTCTCGGGGTTTTTCATCGTCGTTCTATTTGACAAACGTTGGTGCCTTCATTTCACAATGAATAAATCTATTATTTAGGTCTTTATCAGTATTGTTCAGCACGCACGTGGGATAGACAAATATGCAGAAGAAATGTATACATTGCAATATATTTATGTTCACTTCGTAGCTCTAGAAGGTTTTACGAATGAATGAAATCTCTTGTTTCTCTTGATTAATTTCCGCAAAGTCTTCAGAAAGGCCGGTCAGACGGCCCAGTCGTCAGTACGTGCCGTTCCAGTCACCCGGTAGCTTTTGGGCGGTAAGGAGCGGTCGATCTCGCCACAGTAAATTTGTTGTGATGGGGAAACATGAAGATAGGTATTTATATGTCTTTAATTTTACCACGCAACTACCAGTTGCGTTAAGTTTGTAAAGTTGCATTTTTCATACGTATCGATGGTATTTTGAACATTTTTTAATCATTCTGTGGCTAAATAGTATTTCTTTGTCTTAAAGTCCACTTGAGGGAAATTAGATTCTTCTTCAGTCCCTAGACATGCAATTGCTGAGTGGATTATAAATTAATCAAAGTGCTGCTCTGAGTTTATTCAAAAATAACAAAATTTATGTGATGAGGTATTTAGTTTGAGTTTCAGGTAAGGAGAAATAATTTCGAGCCGATTACAATTTATTGACAAATTTGAACATTTTCTAGCGGCCAACGAGCATGGGCTGGTCCGAGGGTAACATCACCTTGAAAAGGTACAATATGTTCTCATTAACTAATGCAAATCAACATTGAATCTCTTTTATTATTGTGACGAAAATCTCAAAAATTTTCTTGGAATAAAATCAAGTAGCAATGGAAATATATTGAAATTGGATGAAAAAATGTGAAAATTTTATTCTAATACCTTCACATATCATTTTACTCTATAGGTGGTACGATGGCAGTATCTCTTCAACAACGGTTGTACGTTTCATAAAATTTCCAGCTGTGAAAATGTTAATAACGATTATGTTCTGTCATTTTTGTTGATGTAATCCAATAAGGGTTACGTCGTCTACCATTGACGTAGATGTAATCTAAGAACCTTAACGTCCATATATACAGATAAAGTTTAATAACGGTCGCGTAGTCCACGCTTCATAATGTCTAATAACGCTCCCGTAATCTACCAGTGGCGTAAATGAAGTCTAATGGCGGTCGTGCAGTCTACTGTAGACGTTCAGTTACGCATAATATCATTCATATTTTAAATACCATTTTTGATGAAATTTAAGTATTTCATTTTTTTTGGTTATTCTGACGAAGGAATGGTACAAGTTGCAAGGGTACTTCAGAAGTTGAGCTCGGAAGGTTTCAAAAAGAATTATATTTTATGAAACGTTCAACATAAATTAGCGACCTGACAGGTTCTAATCAATTCATTCTCCGTTCAATAATTAATTGCAAAACCCTTACGTGCAATTATTTCATCCATGTGCTTTTTCTAGTTAACTACGAATATAAATATCCACAGCAATATATTGCCTTACTCCTCTTTAACAAATTTATGAATTCAAGATTTTTTGGTTTGCTTGTGTTGAAATTTTTCTTGAAAAATCTCGAAGTTTTCTATTGGATTCAAGTCACGGCTAGGCTTGACCACTGTAAACGTTTACTTAATTATTTTTCAATTCTTTTAAGATTTGGCCGTATGATTTGGATCATTATCGTGTTGAAAGATCCAGTCACGTCCGAGGGCAAGTGCTTCAGCTGACTGTTCTACGTTCCCATTCAGAACTTTGCTGTACTGATTTTGTTTCATGATCGCATTCAGGTTCACCAGTTCCACAGTTCCATCGGCTGAGAAGCAAATACACATTAAATTTTCGGTATCATATTTTACAGTTGGAACAGTTGTGTAATTTGAAAAACATCCACGTTTTTTGCCTAACATAAGAAACATCTCTGGGGCCGAGAAGCTCAATTTTTTGTCTTTTCTGACCAACGTACGGATGACCAGTAACTTTGTTCGCTGTCCCGGTGAGCTTTGGCAAATGATAAACGAGCTTTAACTGTCTTCTCTGTACGAGCGGTGTTTTTCTTAGCCTGCCACCTCGGAGTTCTTCTTTGTTTAATGTCCTCTGAAGTGCGGATCTCGAAATTTTTATTCCAGAATTTAGTAGATTACTCAGGATTGTGTTCACTATGGTTCTCGGGTTATTATAAACTTTATGCATAATTTTTCTCCTCAGTCTAGGTGAAATCCTTCGCTTCCCTCTCCTCTTTTTTTACCGTGTTGGCTCGATCACTGCTAAGTGTCGAATGAAGCAGGTTAGGTACTTTTGTAGGAAGATATGAAGAACATTCTGGAATAATGTGCACTATTCATTCACGGCATTAGTAAATAAACACCATAGAAACTACTCGGTATTTATGGTAAAATATTTTATCATCAATTGTTGGAAGAGACATGAATAATTCTGAGCGTGTCAATTTTAATGTTTCTATTCAGTGTTTCATAAAACCAAATTATTTTTTGGAACTTTTTATCCGAGCTTACTTCAAAAATACCTCTACAGCTTTTGCAATTACTCTATGACAAATTAGTCAATTATTGAGTGAAACATTCAAATTTAATTAAAACTATAGGAGGGTATACCAAATTTCGGGCTAAAGATTAGATGTAGCCTAAGTGGTCACGTCAACTACCGTTCAGTTAACTAGAATTAGTCTCGAATTCAGTAGGTGAGAAACTAGGTATCTCGTCGAGACAATCCTGCCAGATTTTACTTCCTCACATTGACTGCATCTTTGGCTCAATCGCGTCACTTCCTGGACCCCTCGTGGGTTTGAGACCAGCAACTCCGATGGGTTCTTGTACAGTAACGCATGTCGCTGCCTCTCTGTGAAGTGGAGCAAATCTTCCCATCCGAATCACTTTATGTCCGGGCTTGAAGACTGGCAAGGTCTCCAATTTCAGTCTGTACAGTGCAAATGGCGAGTTGTCTTATGAAGAGTACTAGCTCTTCACTTCTGTTCCTGACGCTCAACAAGGAACGTAAAGACACCACCTGCGGGTGGTCCTATCTGCGGCGTGCGAGGGTGGAGTTCTTGGGAAAGGTTTGCTGGTTGAGATTTCGGGAACACTGCCAGCACACGAGCTCTGTTTGAGGGTAGCTCACTTGTTTTCTAGTAAGAACGCCAACACAGGTAGTCCTCGACATACTCAGTGTGTCTTACTTGTTTTGTGCTCGATTTGGTTTGCGTTCGTCCCAGGCATTCGAAATACGAGTCTTTAAGTCCATAGTACACATTTCGACTGCCTGGAACTAAAAATTTGGAATACTAATCAAATCGTACTTAGAACCAGCACGGCACATAGCGAGAGCTACCTGTAGTTAAAGTTTGATTTTGCTGTCCATGCGTAATAAAAAATTCACACGCGTGTGTGGTGCCATAGGGCAGTAGGGGAGGCCAGGTCCTCTCGTCGACGTTCCACTGAGTCATGGAGTGCTTCCCCTGGGAAAGTAAGCTTAACGCTCTTTGCTCTTCATATCAGCGTTTCTCAACAGGAATTCCTCAGAACCCTTAGGTTCCGAAAGGCTCCCAATGGTTTTGCAAGCATGTGAGATAAGCTAATACACTTTTGAATTTTAATTTAATTTTATGTACGTGATTTTACTGAGCCGCACAATATATTCTTTTATATTGTAATATAGGCATAATCAGATCTAACCTCTTTTGTTATTCAACGCGAGGGTTACGGAAGGGTAGGTAACAAGACTGAGAAACACTACTCTATATGGATTTCAAAATCCACTTCCGTAATGATGTTATTTTTTGTAAAAAGTCAAGTGCAGCCTGCCATATCGCATGCATACATGACGCTGCCCCTAATTCTCCGTACAAAGCGAAACGCAGCCATTTCGCAATAGCAATTTAGAGGGAAAAGGGTTAAAACCTCGCATTGACTACTGCACTCACCTGTCCTGTCAGAAATTCTAAGGCATTTAGAAACCAATCTGTTCTACTCTGTCAACTGTTGGAATTAAATTTCTTTTTAGTGCTAGGAGGGCACCGCCTGTGCGGGCTGCCCCTGAAAATTTTCCAGCCTGCAGCCCGTGTGGGTCTTGAGATTCTGGTGAAGTGAAGTGGTAGTCATTAGCGAGATCTTAATTAGGGTCATTTCTATAGGTAAATCTTTAATTTTACTGTGTAAATTGAACTTAGAAGGCTTTGTTTTGACTCGACGTACATGCACATACATTGTTGTTCTTAAGTTCGCCAAGAACTGGTCGACATTGGCACCTTTTTACTCGAGGGAAATGCCCAGCCGTTACGGGAAATGCCTTGTGCATGCCTCCACACAATTATTTCCTTTTTAACCAAAGCTATTTCCTTTGGAAGAAAGACCAAGAAAAAAGATTAACTTTGTTTCTGTTCAACAGGTATTGCATTTAATGAATCCTCAAATATTTCTAAATGATAAAAATTGCGAAACAACGACAAATTTTAAAACGATTTGCCAATGAAACCATATCTAATTTGTACATCTAATTTTTTATCAAGTAAATAACTTTTCAGATAATTTATAACACATGATTTCGATTGTATATTAACTCACTACTTTAAAATATTGAAAACACCTGAAAACACCTGGTCGACCTTCTCAAGCGCTCGGAAGATTAGCTCACGGGCCGCTCCAGCTTCCAGGTAAGTCGCGTCTCACTGAGCCTCAAAGTAAACAAATAATTAGTACTTGAGAAGTTCTTGAGATTTAAACGGATGGTCATTTTTCCTCTTAGCTATAGCTTATGGATAGTACTCATGTTGCGACTTACATGTTTTGGTAAATTTGTGAAAATTCGGTGGTACCTAACAGGAAGACCAAGCACTGCTTCGACGATGTGGGCTGGACGTAGGGTAGTTTTGTGCGGTCTCGGCCCACGCGATGTTAGTTCCAGAAGTTTATGCTCTTAACACTTCAGACGCTCATTTTGCTGCACTTCCAGAAATGGCTCCTGTATCAGCGCCTCTCGGTGGATAAATGACCGTTTCCGTCGTGGTATTACATGCGGATTTTTTTTTTGAACAGTTTTCTGACATCGAGACGACGCATTGCTAAAGAAGCTAGTAACGCGAACTGTCTGTTCTGATTACCTGCGAATGGATTTTTCTTTATCCTGTGGCATTAGAGCGTTCTTGAAATTCATCCTTGATAGTCTGAATTTCAGAGCATTAACCCATTCTGAGCGAGAGTACCTAACCAATCCTGAAAATGTTAAAACCGTCCGTACCTAGTATTCACCACTATTGGCAACGAACATCAATGTCTCCTATATTGTAGATATAGGAGGCATTGCTTACACTGTGTTTATATATCGTAAGTGCCATTTAAAAATAACATAAAAAATAACGTACGGACTAATGGAAAAATCTTTGAATAGTTCCGCTGCTGGGAAAAGGTTAATTATGAAACGAATACGTTTATTCCGCGGTGATTTAAAGTACATTTTAAGGGCTGAGAAACAGTGTTAACTATTGAGATGTTACATGCCTTTTCTTGTTATGAAAGCTGGGTGGCCCGTTCCTAGAAGACCATTGTTCGCAATCCATCTCACGTCTGGTACAAAACAGATTAAATATTAAATCAGAGGGTGCTGGTGCATTTGTGGCAAGACAACTAGAACGACGACATGGCCAGGAACGTTCGCTGCTTTTGAAATGCTGTCTTGTGGCGTCACAGGTTTGCTCTGGCCAATCTGGCCGATGGAGCTGACCTTACTAAACGACCGGACTGATATGCCAATAAACTTTATAATCGTGTCGTTTCATAGTTCTAATAACACGCCGGATACTCTTGTACATCTGGACTGCTTTTCACGACGATTGACTCGTATATTTCTGCGAACTGCTGTCGTCCCCTGTATTGAGCGGAAGGTCGTTTCTTGCAAAAAAATGACCGCTTTATGTTCTTATTTGCTCCTTATAATACGCGATTTTGGTTTTTCATTACAAATATTCTTCGTGCCAAATACATCACATAGTTTTATAAAATAAAAATATTTTCCGTGCTATTTGGTGCTTGCTCTATTAGATACAGCTCTATGCTGAGGACGACTGTAGAGAATACGCTTGTCGAAACCAATCTATGAAATGCCCTCTGGCGGTGGGGGGAGTACTGAACTCCACAAACGTCGTTGCTTGGTCACGGTGACTTTGTGATGGCGAGGTATTGACTGCGTCTGACTCAAGTCTGACGACGGCAGATTGTAAAATCTCTACGGTATTCGAAGTTTGTGTTGTGTTACTGCACAGCGGCATGAATGCTGTTAGAGAATTTAAGTGCGATTTTTCTCACATTTCTTTAAATAATTTATTGAGTATTAGTTTGAGCGTGACGTGCTTGGGTGTATGGTACATCTGCTTTTTTGTTCATATGTACGCTCTGTTAAAGAGTTGATAGTCCGAAGGTCAAAATTTTGTACAGACTTTCATTTCATTTGATGACGGAGAAATGGAGGAAATTTAATTTTTCAATGAAATTTAATGGGTTTATTTTCTCTGTCGAATGAAGTTTCATTTAGACGACTCTTGAAATTCTAACACAAGTTCTACTCGTTACAGGAATATCTTCCACACAAAAAATCAACGCAATTTTCGAACTGTTCCTTTCATCATATATGTGCATTGACTCAAAGATATTTGTGTGGGTTCGAGTTTTCGCTCATGTATCATCGTCCAATTCATGAGATGAATTATGTGAATAGTGTACATCGAAATGGGAGTGTATGACAAATCCTTTACTCTCTCCGGATACAAAATTACTCCTTCCCTGCAAGTCCGAGTTAGCTCGTCTTCACCCTTGTTGAATTTTTCAACTTTGTTTTTCATTCTCGTCCAGTGTTCGATTTAAACGAAAGAAAAACCTAGGCTCGAGTTTACTCGTTCTTCATTAATCTTTCTCGGTACGAAACGGTCATTCCAGAGCGTACTCGCACATCTCGAGAGAATAAAAGTCGTCTCAAAATCGTGCGTTTCCTGCCAAAAATTTGCTTGAGAAGTTGTTGAGCCTATTTTTGTCCCCTGACAGCCAACTTCCTCATGCAAACCCGCTGGCATAAAAATCGTCCTTTTAAATTAGAATTGACTATGTCATTGCTATCGTAGCTATAAAAGCACAAGGATAAACTCGATCTTAATTATGCATTGACCCCCAATTTATGTTTTCTACTACCCTGATATAAGACTGATCTCAGTCTTTGTTGAACACCAACCGTCTTTCTGTACTCAAAATTTACATTTCAGTGACTGAATTGCGAGCCATTTGTAACTAAATGGCGAGATTCTCCTGATGAAATCTTCTAAATCATTCGCTTTTATCCCGAGCAGAGTTAGCCGGTCGTTCCGTCGGCAGTAAAGCCTAACGAGGCTGTCCGTGGTACCGTCAACATACTTTATTTTTCGTTAGGGCGATCGATGCAAATCTTGTTTTTACGGTCGATATGAGTGTCTTCATTAGCGTTTAAGTGTTTTTAAGTAAAAGTTGAGACGAGGAGTCTTTGTTTGGGATCGAGGTTTAGAGCGTTTAAACGAGGTCGGGATGAGGTGCCCTTTTTTAGGTTTAAATCATGCCTAAAAAATCACGCCTATAGGCACTGGAAAGAAATGTTCGCTTTCATCACGAGGTCGTGTGCGGATGCGCGGCCACGATGAAGCGTTTCATTAGCTGACAGAATAAAGAACGGCTGTTTGTGGTGCTTGTTTGTGAAGTGTCTTTATAAAACTCCAAATTTAGAGTGCTGGCTCCAAGACAAATTACTGTTTTTACCTAGGTGCATATCTCGGTAATTTATTTTACCGAGAGATGGCAAAATTGTCAAGAATTGAGGTAACTATTAAAAGTTCTCATTTCTGAGTCGCTAGTTAATTGTCGTGATGCGTGGTTTTCGTGAAAAATTCGTGCAAAAGTTATATGCGAGGCCACGCGATGAAGAGCCTTCCTGAATTCCACCTTTTGTTAGTAGAATGAAAAGCATTCACAGAGTAGATTATTCGTTTATGATGCATGATCAAATTACTCTCAAGTTTATTTCGATAACCACAAATATTGCGCAAAAAATCACCGTTATCATTTAAATGAGTATATATATACCGACCTGCCTTACGACCACTCCAGAAATCCAGACGTGCGCGCTCCACGCAGGGTGTCACCTGTTTATTCGAAACTAGTTTTTAAGAAAATACTTCTGATCGTTCCTTCGAAATTAATCAGTTATTCCATAGACATAGGTAACATTGTTATATATATATATATATGCCTAAATTGAATGAATTTGTAAATTTGGTACATATGTGAAGAATTGACGGCTAAGTGTGAGCTACTTTTAATATTGATCTATAAATTTGTCATGCATATCAGTTAAAAGATGGAATAATGCGCACATATCAAAATTAAGTTATAAAGGCAGGTAAGGCAGATAAAAGTAAGATTGAGATACATTGTATCAATTCCGTCTATCTATCGAAGCAATTGATAATTTATTGATAATTTTCTAACATGTACAACTAAGGCTCGCGAGCCAAATCTGACGTGTTCCATGACTACATTTAGCTCACAGATAATCCTTACCTGATGCTTCTCAATATGAGTTTACGCATTTAGAAATATTCTGTGTATTAAATATATTGTATTGCTCTCACGGGAATACATTGGAAAATATTCAACTTCATGGCTTTTTCAGCCATTAAGGTTCCCGACCCGTGGGTTAGCGCATTGTCATGCGTGAATATTAACGTTTGTTCGGAGTGCTCCCAGGGGCTTACGTTCGCACCCAGATCGATGCTTTTCAGCGACTCGGTGATGACGTGCGTTGTAGTTTCACATCTGCTGTAACTGCTGCCTTTGAAAGCCGGCTGTAATGCCAGTTTTTATGCAGATAAAAATCCAAACTTCATTTCAGTTTTGGACTGACGATGTCACGTACTTGAACGCTGAGAAACTGTTCTTAAAATCGAATAGAAGGGTATCTATATGTTTGAGTTCTAAACGTTCCTGTAAACACTTCAGATAAGAAAGCGGAATAGAAACTTCTGATTAAAGTCGAATATGTTAAAGCCAACGGTCTCGAGAGAGCTTCAGTTCCCTATTGTAGTAGTACGTTTACCTTTCGTTTGCCAGTTATGTTTCAAAATTGTATGTGATAACGTTAGGAAACGGTTCATTTAGTTGACGTGTGACGAGTGTGTATCTAATTAAATTTTATTTTCCTTAAGTTTAAATTAAATCCGCGAGTAAAATTCTTTCTTGCTTTTTTTATCATGTTTCATTTTGCACACTGCTCAATGAAAATTTGTCAACTGAAATGCGTATTTTAGATTTGAAAAAAGAAACACGTCTACCATTTTTTTAAAATTAGAATTCTGCCACACTTCGTCAAATTCGATCCGTTTGGTTTTATATATACTGTATATAGCATCTACTCTGGCCCTTTATAGCTTCTAATTTGGTCCTATTGCTTCTGGAGTTTGAGGGAAGAGAGGCCGTGGACTTGAACCGGTGCCTTCGGTGACCTACCCACGATAAGCCGCTCCCAGTTTTTCAATTCGTTCATTTCGCGCGGCTGAGTTTTGCAAGACTCCAGGGATTTGGGTCATGAAGGTCCCATCGTCCCACCGAGTTCATTCCTCAATTTCCCGGGAAATACGGCCGCTAAAAATGGCTTCCTGTCCCCGTTCTCGAAGGAGCATTGCCTGGAAACTCGTCCAGCTCGTTTGCAAGCGCTCAGAGTTTTCCTTATTAAGGGAAGCCCTTCGAAGCGCGATAATCTCGCACCATTTTTCCGTCGGAGCCCTAATTTCAAGGGCTCCTTTGTGTTCGAGCTTTCTTGCATCACTGCTCATTTTAGTCGAGCTATGCGAGCTTTCGAGGGAAGGATTTTTGTCTATCATGCGCTGCTTCATTTCTGTAGTGCAATGTCACATTGTGAAGCGTGTATCAAAATTTCCACGAAAAAGTGTAATATTGCGTTAGTAAATATTGATTAGTTTTGTGTTCTAAAAAACTCAAGAATACAAGCGCAGTGTCACTCGATAAACTTAATCTGCAATAAATGTGGAGTCTCTCCGACGTTACAACTAGCTTCAATCAACTCACCATGAAAATCCTTTGATTTAGAAATTTTAAAGCGTTGATGCGTAAGTTCTCCTTTAATGGAGATCATTTTTGTTCTCTCCATACGACGGCATTCCTATACTAAGAAAATGTACTTGCATCATCTGACAGTTCCTTGAGAAATATAGGGTACCGCCGCTCTGAAAGTGTCTTTAGAAATGGAGGGTACAACCGCTCTATGAGCAGAGTGTATTCCATTGCGGAGAAGCATCTTAGCTCTCTCCATTTCGTATTTTATTGTTCAATTACTTAAATGCCATAAACATGGAGTTAGCTGTTGGTACTCCGTACTCGTAAGTCGATTTGAACCTGCAATAAAGTTTGATAGTGAAACCGTTAGTGTTCGATCTCGTTCTTTCCATTGTCAAAGGTATCGGCGACGTGTTTCTCATCACTGGCGTCCGTGGTTTTATTCTTCCGAGTTGAGTGATTTCATTTCTTAAGCTGGGGCGTTTGCTGCTTGAGTCATTGGCGGTGGTGTCTGGTTGTTCGCTTCTTCAGTGACAGCATCTGTGTTATTTTGCCGCGTTGGTGTGGACGGCTTGTCTCTTAAGAATTGGCGTCAGGTGGGTTTTGTCTTCGATGCCGGCTCTGTGACGCCTTGTTTTCCATTGTTGGGTTTGTCGGGCGCTGTGCCTGCTGGTGTTCGGTCTGCGATATGTTTTTTGTACACCATCGTGTCTGTGTTGCGTTGTCTCTCTTCTGCTGGGCTTCTGCATCTATTAAAGTTCCCATCTGACTCGGAGACTTCTAACGGGCTAAAAATAAGCCTTGGATCAATACTGGACTCACCTCTGATGGTCACGCTGCTTTCCTCAGATATAACTGCTCGTGAATAATTCCCAGTTCTATTTCGGTGCGGTATTAAGTGGATTTCAATGGTAATCTCTGCTTCAGAGATGGCAAAGTGCCTGAACAGTCCTTAACGACTGTTCTCGTCGTATACAGAATACCAATAATCCAGTTATTTCGGTACCGTAGGACAGGCGTACGTAATTTGTACATTGACTTGGCTAATTCTATACCGACTGCTCATATGCTATTCGTTTTGGCGAAGTTGAGTAGCTCTTGAAGTGTATTTCTTGATGCAACTTCTCAATTTTACACATGTTTAGGGTGCTGAAATTTAATGGTCATTTACCGAGAAGGGAGTTACGGGAAGCGACTCATTAGCTTGGAATTGTACTTTTTCACGGCAGACGAGTTTATTATCCGTTCTAAGTGAACAATTAAGACTTGAACTTAGATAGAGTGAGGTGTTCTTAGATGTTTGCAAAACTTTCTGTTGAGAATTGTATGAATTTAACAAGCTCTTCCGTGAATCCTTGTCTGAAAACAGTATCGAAAGACATCCAAATATGGGCATCGATCGAATGCTAATTTTGCTACCTGTACCGTATTGACTTCTCAACTTCCGACCCCACTCCAAAATAGAGGACAAAGTTGGCATTCGATGCCCTAATTTTTGAGCGTCTGTCTGCAGACATTGCCGCCATTGTCTTCAGACATTGACTGATCAGAAAGCCTTTCGGAAAGATCAGAACGCGTTCGACGTCTGTGAGCGTCAGGCCAAAATTTAAAAACGTTACCAGATTCCCGTTTGAGCTCGCGGGTCCAATAATGGTGTTGCTCCAGGTCAAGCCATTTGAATTGCAAAAATAGTCTCGAGCTTCACCCGTTCGAGGACAAAATGACGCTTTTACGAGACGAGTAAACGGGGGAGCGTCGTTTGCGTAGGGCGTTTAGGTGCGGCTCTGGATTTCCTTTTAAGTGAAGGAACATGTGAAGAACTTGTGTTTTACTGAGCCACTTCAAAGCTGGTGAATACGAAGGCAGCTTCTGCTGATGAAGGTTTATATAAAAAAATGTAATCGTTCTATCTCCTCGACTTTCAATTGATGATAAATTTCCCTAGTGTTCGATGTAGAATTAAATTTTTGTATTTCGTTGTGAGAAATCTTGGAGCCACGTTTTAAGTCTGAATTTTTTAAGCATTTTGCTTGAATTTAAACAAGTCCGATGAATGCATCTTATCAATTCTCTTTATGATTCAGTTTTCAGGTTATAAAGAGACTTTATGAACATTCTGTGCTTCCAACGTGAGACTGCCAGCGACAATTGCTTTGCTGCAAGCACACACAAGCATGTTCCGGCATGTTGTTGACTTACTATTTTACGAAATATGAAGCAATTGGAAAACAATTTCTGTAAACCACAAGCATGTCAATAACATGGAAGTATATTTGGATCAGAGACGATAGCTTTTTCTGACCTAGTAGACGAGTAATCCCTAAATAATAAACATTAATTTCTACTATTTTAATTCAAGTTCCATTCTGACTTGCATTTCAGCGCTTAGGATATGCATGGAGCCTGTATCCCGGAACTTTTGCTGAAGAAAGGTTCCCTCTAGCGTTAAATTTTCATTCTAGTCCGTCCTTTTCCTTCTTTGTCGACTTTTTCATGTATTAAAATCCTACAATTTCGCTAGTGTACGCGTTTTACGAGTCTCGTGACGACGTAACGGAACGGGCCTGCCCGATCTGGCAAGTTAGGCCTGGAAGACAGAGTCTTTCAATATTTCACGTGAATACCAATGAAGCCCTTATATCCTATGGATATCACAGATTTACGACCTACGCAGTTCTCGGAAGCAATATCTAACCAGGCCTTGGTACTAAGGCGATTTATTGCATCAGTCTTCCGGGGCCTGAGGCTGCTGCTGCTCCCGCCGCCTGCTGCAACATAAGGAGACATTGTAATCTTTTCGTATGAAATTTCCCTGCAAAGTTTCGTGGAGATCACGTTAATAAGAGTTTTTTAGTGTATAGGAGAGATAGCACGCGAATAATGCGTAGGTCATTGATGGCGAACCACACTTATTTAAATTCTTAAGAATACGAGGAATTATTTTCTTTACACAGACAATTACAAAGTTGCGGTAATTTTGCGTGCAAAACCTGGTCATTTTGCTATTTTACGCGGGGATCTTGGCGAAAAAAGACCATGTTGCCCGACGACGAAGCGAGCGTCTTATTTTTTGTGGAGACGAAAACAAATCACTGTGTTTCCGCCATGAATTTACGGGATAATGAACCGGCTGTAAATTCGCCTGAAAAACATCAAGGATTCTCGGCATCTTTCACTCCGCAAGGCGTGAGAATGGATCTATCATTCCTGGCGGGAAAAATAGAAATAAAATTCTTCAATTTCATTTGAGGAAATGGGAGCAAGCGTCATCACTGGCAAGATTGAAGGGGTGTGATCACGTCACCTCGGTGTCTAGTGTACAAGGTCTCACAAAAACGTGATTCAGTTTTGCAGAATGTCAGTAATTTGCCTAATGCATAGCCTGAGTAATGTGTACAAGAAGGCAGTTTAATACAGCATATTGACTGAGGTGTGCGTTCTACGTGGCTAAGTGGGCCTTAATTGGCTCGGTATTAGGGAACTTATTGGTATTCTAAAGATATTACCTGTGTAAAGATATGTTTGTGTCTACTTATTCAAGTTGGAGCAAGTATGAAGGTACAGCGGTTATTTGCTGGAACAGATCTCAATGTTCGATGCGGGGGACGACTTGAATCGTCCTAAGAAGCGGTTGCGTAATAACTTAAAAAACTACTGCATGGTTCATGACCATTTTTTTCATGCAACTTTTCCATGGTCATTGACCCTGACACATCATAGTATGGTATTTCGTCGATTAATTCATCTTTCTCAATCAAATGGCATTTCAATGAACTTGAACTAACATGAATTTAGGTTCACTGCTTGCAGACATTCGCACTGTCATTTTCACCGATTTTCAAATTTTGAAATGGAACGGCAAAAATTTCGTCTCTTCCTTAAAAATATTGAAAGTATACGTTTTTGAACTACAAGTTTCGATGAAAATTGGAACCCAAGTTTTAATGAAAATGTTTTAAATGTTTCATCTCTTATGGAATACTTTATTTTAAATCACATTGCCATTAGCAATAATTCTATAATATTGAAATAGTTCCCAGCTGGAAATGCAATCAAGAAATTTCGATTAAAATTTTGCTTTTTTTCTATTTTCAGTATCTCAGTATATGTAAATAATTGATTCACCGCTTTTGAGCTAATTTAGTGTATAAATATTTTGGAAATGAATATTGTCTCTTTTTACTTGCCGCTGCACTGTGTCGCTTGGTGCAATAAGCACTGTACGGCTCACGCCTCCCCGCTGGTAGGGGTGTGAAGGGCGGGTTACATGCTCGAAATGTGAAAACTGCACACCAGGCGTGATTTTGCATGTGTGTAGTGTTCTGCGTGAGTGTACGTGCGTGTCCTGTATGTGTCTGTGTGTCTGTACTGTTGCTTTGGTGTGTGTGTGTGTACGTGCGTGTCCTGTATGTGTCTGTGTGTCTGTACTGTTGTTTTGGTGTGTGTGTGTACGAGGGTGTACTGTTGTCCTGGTGTGTGTACGTGTGTGTGCTGTTGCAGTACTCCATCGAAAATTTATGGCGCGAATTCAGTGTTAAGATAAGACATCTTGAGGGGTTAATTTATTTGTTTTCATTGCAGAGAAGAGCATGTCTTACGGTGAAGTCATGTCGCCGTCCAACACAAGCGACAATCTTCTCAGCTTCCCAGCATGTCACAACTGCACTTCAACCCCGACATCTGAATCGTTAACCTTGCCCTCATTCATTTCATCAGACACAGCTTGCTCGATTTCCTTTCCATTCGCTCCTCCAACTGACGACACTGAACGTCAGCCTCTCGGACGTGGAGATCTGACTCAGCATCAACAGAGCTCGCAGGATTCCAACGAGTGCCAGCTCAACTTTTGGTCGTCCCCAAGTCTATCTCAAGAAGACCCAAATACTCTGAATGCTGGAGACCAAACAACCAGAAGCGAAAACTTGCAACCATCTTTCGTCATATCGAGCTGCATATCCCCGGCTGCATCACCAGCTCCGTCGTGTGCGAGTCCCAACGTAGGTGCTTCTCTACCTAACCCATCTCCAATCCGTCACCTGTCCGTATCTCCGTCTGCTGCATCGTTGAGTGGGTCCCGCCAGAGCGTATATCTGCCGACAGGAGTTGTTCGGTCGGCGTCAGCGTATGCCTACCCAACACTACAGCTGCCTATACCTCCTAGGTCTCCAGGCTTGTCACCCGTAACGAGAATTTCATTCTCAACGGACCCGGGCAGTAGCTTAGCGTCCTCCATATCTACTCCACTTGGAGGATCTCAAATGGTAGACGACGTCGGCGGTGCTTTTGAATCCATCGACGTGCGAATGGATTTAGCGGCTCAGAACCCAGGCTACCGACTCCACAGACTGGGGGCGTCTGGGCTGCTGGTGTCGCTGACGAGCCTTGCTGAAGTCCCTGGCCCCCCGCTCTACTCGCCGCCCCCCACCTACGATCAGGTGTGTACACACGGGTTGTTTTCGGGGCTCTCGTTCCCATCGGCTGATGGATGCAACTCGCCTTACTGGCCAATCTGTGAGAAAAATGTCGCTTTGTTAGCGAAAGCACGTAAAATGTTCAGCAGTTGGAGTTAAGTATCTTGCTTTTAAGTTTGCTCGAATATATAGAATTCAATTTTAGTTAAATCGTTGGCAAAAAGTTTTGATTTGAGTTCGCCAATGTTTGAACGATATTGGCTTATTGAGACGCTGCGCGAATCTAAAATTTTATAGTTTACGCGACAAAATTTTGTCAAGTATCTATTTTCCGTAAAAATTTTCAGCCATCTCTGATTTCATTTGAGGACTGCTTAATACGCCTCTGATTTGAAGCATTTTGGAAAACTCAAGGTCGTCTGTTCCAATGTTCAGGGAGTATATAACAATTCAAAATTTAATTGTTCATTGTAATTCACGACATCAAATATTTCTATTCATTAAATTTTCTCATTGATAGTGGTACTCAATGGTAGTGCGTGAAATCTGAGCATAACAAGTTCTGAAGTATTAAGGTGAACTTGGCTATTAATTGTAAGTTGGAAAGAACTGCGAATACCCTCATTTTATTTCCTAAAATGATAAAATTCCCAGAAATCTGATAAATGATGTTTTAACACTTTGAGCGCGACGTGCGCCACATGTGGTACGCGTGATCATCTAACCTAACGGCTAACACACAGGAATACAAATTTTTAAGTGTTCATGAAATTTGTGTTAATTACTAGAATACGCTAATTTAGATTAGAAGGAAAATGAACAGCATAACCAAATTTGTGAAAACAAAATCCTTGATTTTTACATTCACAACGGAGATATTTGTGGACATGAAATTTTACCTGTATGGAGAAATCGCGGCCAACGTGTTAAATATGTATGGTAAACTGTGTACCCAGCAGAAGGACGGATGCTGTAGTTATCTGAGTTGCGATGATCACACACAGCACCACAAGGTGTGGGTCATGTTCTCGTGGACCTACGAGTCGATTTATGCTAAGCGGTTGACCCGCGAGGGGCGGTTGGCCCGCGTCCTCTCAGGCTGAAATTTAACTTAATCTTCCACCGCCAGGTGTGATCCTTGCATCACGCTTGTTATTCGTGCATTATTTTAACATTTCTGTATGATTACTTGACTGTAACGGCCTTCAGAGCGCCGTGCCACAGCTTGTAACAAATGTAACCATGTGGAGCTCCTGTTAAAGTTAATCCGACCATGTTTTTCGTTTTTGTAAACATTCATTCAGACTAGCAAACACCAAATAAAAAATGTTTGTTGACTGTGGGAAGTTAGGGAAACAGCAGGGGGTTACCCCTGTGGGTGGGGAGAGGGTGATCATTACGGTCATTATAATGAAAAGATTTTTCTTTGATCGAGGCCGTTTCTTTTCACTGTGCTGCCATCGTACACATTTCTCGTAAGCTGTGCGACCCCAACGCCCTGCCGACCTACTACGAGGCCACTCGCCACGTCACCGCCCCCTGCAGGAGGGACAAAAGGACAGGGGGGGTGTTTACTCTGCCCCCCGTGCCCCCCCTGCCCTCGACTCCCCCACCCAACGATGTCCACTCCCCCGTGGCGGAGGCTGGGGGAGCGCCTATTGCGTCGAGCCCTAGGCTGGAGGTGCGTAGTTTGGGGCGTAGTTTTTGTGTGAGTTTCATAATAGAGAATTTCAGTCCGTCACCGACCCGGTCATTTTGGAGGTAGGGCTGCATGTAGCTTTTTATAAAGAATTAGCAGCATCCTCAGAAAAATACATCGTGAAATTCATTGCAACGCTAAAGAGTTGATGCACACGAGGCTTGAATTGATTTGCTTCTCTTCTTCGAAACCCGGGTTATTTTAACGTTTTCGCACAATTGATTCATACATCTAAAAAGAATGTCGGGTACTTACATGGGAATGGTTTTAGTAACTGTGTTTATTATTTATATCAGGACGGAGGTATAGAGTTGTGGCGGGACGGAGGTGTAGAGTTGTGGCGGGACGGAGGTAGTACAACACAAAACAGAACACGTACGCTAAAGCTCACCACGACAGCCCTCACACCATCCCTGCTATTGGCTGACACAACTCGCCAATGGCGGCACCGCTGAGCAGGAGGAGGCCGTGCGGGGCCGGGACCGTCTGGCGTCGCTGGTGGAGGACTTGGCCGACTCGGAGGGCGGGTACTCCACCATCCTGGACGCCATCCCTCACGAGCCAGCGCTGGATGCTGCGCCACCTGTGCCTGTCAGGTGGGTAGGCCTGATGTGTGCGCATGCTGTCGTGTGTGTGCATGCTGACGTGTGTGTACATACGTGTACGCGCTTGTGCTTCACCTATACACGCTGCCACTTGCCTTGCTCTGCCCACAGTGACGCTCGTAGGTACGCGAGCTGTAATGCCTGTTCCCTCGTTCATGAGGGATTTGAATTTGCGTCTTGTTAATAAGTTTATCTGCTCAGTCAGAATGGGCTGCTTCCTCGGGACTTTTTCTCAAGAGAATCCACTGAAAGTCTGAAACGCCCTTTTTCCTCAGATTTGTAGCCCGGTGTTCCCTGGAGCGTCTGCGCCCTCCTCGCGTCCGCCTGCCCTGCCTGCTGACGTCAGCCTGCAACAAGGAGTTGGTGCGCCAGGTGAGGCC
>VOMN01027290.1:0-21238 GCA_014899125.1 Orchestia grillus | reverse complement strand
ACTTACTATTTTTCGAAATGAAAATACACTGTACATACACCAGCAGTTATGCTAAGTGTGTCACAAACTCAGTATTTCAAAAATAAAAAAAGTGCTTTAGATTAACAGTAATGCTGATTAAGTCTCAAACTTAGCATTTTAGAAAATGAAAATATGCACACCATTAACAGTGACGCTAATTGCATCACACACTTAGGATATTTTGTTCAGAGCGCAGAATAAAGAGAACTGATAACCGCGCAGAAGTGACGTGAAAGAGTGACTATGACAACACTACAGGATGACAACACTGCAGGATGACAACACTGCAGGATGACAACACTGTGATTATGACAACACTGCAGGTGTGTTGTGGCACGATTGTGCGGTCATGAGAAGTAAATCAAAGTAAATATCTTAGCACCGGTGTCAAATATTGCGTAATTTCAAGTATTTGAAAATACCAGGTAATGAGAGGAGGAAAAATGCAAGTTTTCCTTTCACAAAAATGCAACCCTTAAATTTTAAGCTTCAACAAATGACTTCGCGAGAGTTAATTTATCGTTCGAGTTCAGATTTTTGTGATAAACTATAAATGCAAGGCAATGTCGCATTAATTCTAATTGGAAGATGCTGAAAAATGGTGGTAAGCTCAGATCGAATTGCAGGAAATCAATAAAATCGTTATGATTTCCCTAAAACGCAGTCGCGTCGCTAACGGTTCCACCCTCGCAAAATAAACTGTAATAAATTGGAAGTGATAGTAACGTTCGAAAGATAAATTACGCTTCCCATACGTAATTAAGCTGCCAGATAATAGTTATTCTTTTGGGAAAATACTTCAATAGTAACGATTACTTCAAGCGTGAATAAATTATTCAAGTAATGAAAAAAACTCCAACTGTTAATTATTAATAAGTACACCGCGTCTCATGCCTTGCTTGTCAGTTTAAGAGACTGGACATGTCTTAAATTGTACACTTTAAAACATATCATACTGGCTCGTTCAAATCATTTCACTATCAAGAGAGTCACTTCACCAAACTTGATCATTTCATCATTGGATTGAGAAGGGAATCTCAAATACTCTACGTTCTAATCTCCGTAGCCACGGCAAAAGAAGTCACCCACCTACGATCGTATATTGCAATTAAATTCATGCATAAAAATCATCATTAATGTGCAGCTGCGAATGCTGCCTGGTGAATTGTCTTGAAACAGGAAACACCTCACCAACGATAGGCCTATGTACACGACAGCTGCCTAAGACAGTGGTTTAGATGGGCCATATTATAGGCCAGTTGACCATACTTTAGAGGGAATGAATTTACAAAGTAAAAATAATTCGGTGGTGGTGCGAATGAATCCCTTATTTGTGTAATTTTCTACTAATTACTGTTAAATATTTATGTTTTTTGAAACATATTCGTTGCAACTAGTAGCAATCTCGTTTATTTATAAAGTATGAAAAAATAAAGAAATTGGTAGCACATAAACTAACTTAAATGGTCAAAGACCAGATATATTTCAAAGCAAATCGAAGTATGTTAAATTCCCTGACTCAATTATGAGTCGTACTCGTAGAACAGTTAAGCATATTTCTGTATACGATGCAAAACGAATAATCAATTTTCCCTCTTTTTGTATAACACTACATGTATGTACGAGAGCGCAGCTACCTGTTGGGGTTGATCCATGAAGTGACAGAGATTCGTCACCTTTACGAGAGCTCAAATTTTCCCTTAAATTCGCACCCTGTCGGAAACACGACATCGCTTTCTCGAGGCATGTTTGGTGCACCTCGCGGGATCTCCATCGATGTGCCGGCGATAGACCAAAGTGATTTTGCCAGCATTTCCCTTAAGGGATTTAAAGAGACGGGATTCCATTCCGGGAGCGACACAGAGGATCAGAAGCTCTCGAAAGTATGATCGGCAACGCGTGTTCAGAGGCTCAGCGAGAATGGTGTTGATCCTGCCACGGAATCGCGGGATACGAGATGAATTTGCCAACGCCGCGGAATTGTACTTTACGTGCCCACTTAATATCTGACCATAATTTCGGCAAAAGCAGTCGAATGTTTCAAAAGAGGGAGGAGAATGAGCTTTAAAATAGTCATTTCAGAGTACGAGAAAACTCTATGCGTATATATATAGTTAGCTGTCCTTAAACATGCCCTCTCTCACTGACTGCTCATTACGTACAATCCCAAAAGCATATGAAAAAGTATTAGGGAATATGGTATAAATTCTGAACTTTTATTGTTTTAAATTTTTTAAATTCATCCTCACTTTACTTAATGAGATTCAAATGCATGTCTAAACTTGTTCAATCTTCATTGACGATTGAATCGTGAGTATGTTACATTGAAACACCCTCAATTGAGGGGGGNCATTCGCTAGGTGACAGCCTAGAAATTTCGGTGCAAAAATACAAGTATGATTTTTAAGTGAAATTTTGAAGTGGCTCAAGGCAATCATTCCGATCCTGAACAAAGTTCAGTCTCACTTATTTTTTCGTGGATGGAAATGTTATAATTTAATTCAGATGAATAGCGCCACCACTTCTATGAATTAAAGCGTTTGTCAGAATTTCTGCATATCTTTAACATTTAAATCACTGAAAAACCATGATGTTTACTACATGATCGAGCTTATTGCTACCCAATTTCAAATCCCTATTACAAATGAAAGCAGCGAATAATTAACAGTAAACATCAATGAACATATCTACATATGAAAGGCTATAAGTTTTTTCAACTCCAGCATTTTGTAAGCACAAGATTTTGATCTAGTATTCGTCTCGAAAGACTGGTGAAACATGTGTAAAAAATAGCATGTTTCTTAGTCAAATTTTTACTTCAAAAAAACGCCAAGAAATATGATCAGTCAGCTGCACGTTATTCAGAATCTCAGAAGAAATATTGCTAAAAACATACTTTCGTGAATGTATTATGACAAGACAATGCTTAGACCCTAGAGCGACGTGAGAAAATTGTCCTTATGTGTTGGAAAATATTTACACAAACCGATCTGATGAATACTCTTTTTGTAAGAACTATTTTTCACGTAAAGTAATTCACATAGGTTATGAGAGGTATGAACATTACCTTGTATATCATAACTTATCAACGTGCACATATGTCAGCAGAAAGTAGGTATTAATAACGTTATAAAGAATTAAAGACTCTTAGAATAGCTTACAATTTTCAAAAACTACGATAACAATAGATCATCCATGTACAGGAAACCAACCTCACTTCTAGCGGCATTTTTGCACCTCGAGGGAAAAGCTCGTAAACTCGCATCGTAGAATTTCAACGAAGGAACGTAACGCGTATTCCGGGCCGGCAGCTTCCGACTCGATATTTTAGCTTCACGCTTGCTTCTGATGGTGCAATTTCCGCGTAACTTCGGTAATTTCAATCAATCCTCGGATTCGAATTTCCCCATAAGACCTCAGCTGTTGGGGCGGCCGTCGGGCGGTCTGCAGTCGCGGGTCTTGTAGAAGCAATTGATGGCTTTAACAGAGGGAAAAGCAGGGCAGATGTAAAGGCCCCCAGCAATTGTTGCCTGCAAAGTCCGAAAGTATGAAAGTTGTTGCTGATTTTGTGGGTTATTCAGGTCTGACATCATGCTTAAAACAGCTGGAAAAGCCCGGTGTTTTATGTAATGACTCTTGCAGGGGAATATTTTTGTCTACGAGTATTGTTTTTTTCTTGTTTTTTCAAGCATTTTACTCTACATATTGTTCATCATCATGCAACATGAAAAGACATCTTCTGTAGTGTTTCGTTTTTAATTATTCTTGTAAGAACTAAAATAACCACAAACTAGTTTTAGAATTTTTTCATTCAAAAAATTATTTGATGGCGAATCACTGATGAATTCCTAAGTTGAAAGACATCGTGTTAATCGGAGAAGGAAAATAATGCAACATTACATGCATTGTATTGACAGTATTACATTAGCAAAAGATCTATACTTAGCGTTTATGTTTTAAAACAACGGTTTTTCTTTTTTCACAACGGGGATAATCTAAAACTCTACAACTCCAATTCCCCCTCAGATGCAGCTTGCACAGTAGCAATGAATGCAGCCGCACACCTCTCATCTAAATAATATATACTGCAGATTTTAGCCCGGAGACCCAAAACAAAATTCTTCCCCTAGGCCACTACCCATCAGATATTCGGCTGGACTCCCTGCACAAATGACGGATCATGATCCGAACTTGACCCCGTTGTGGCCTGCTAAACTCGTGCTATCGGTGATCAGTCGTACACACCTCCGCGTGATGGCACTCATCAGAGTTTAATGACCCAGATTTGAGTTTGACAGATAGTGGGTCAGAAAATATAACACGAGATCCAGCCTAAGTTTCTTTTGCAGAGCATGTATATCCTCGGGTGTCTCCTGGTAATTAGGTTTGATAGCTTATTGTAAAAAGTGATAAATCTGGCTCATCATACCTGGGTCATCATACCTGGCTCACCATACCTGGCTTACCCTGCCTGGCTTATCATACCTGGCTCACCATACCTGGCTTATCATACTTGGCATACCATACCTGGCGCACCATACCTGGCTTACCATACCTGGGTTATCATGCCTGAAAACAGCTTACTTGCAACATAAAAAAGCGCCAGTGTTGCTCACGCTGCCAAGACTATAACAAAAAAAATAATCCTCTGCGTCCTAATTACATTTGCTCATACCGATAGAAAACAGGCAGCGCATGCACGGCATTATGGTTATCATGGTTATCAATGATGCAATAAATTGTACGCATAACCATTCTTCCATTTACTGCGTAAGAAAAATTATGATTTTTTCTTTTGCCAAACATACTGGGAGTTCGGAGAGCTTTTTACACCCTTTTAAAAAATTGTCATCTTGATATCTAGAAATTATTTTAAAAATTATTTGTACAATTACCAGATCTGTACCCTTTCCAGGAGATTATTTTAGAAAGCTGAAGTTGAATCCTGCTGTGTTAGTATAATAGCCATAAGATACATGGCAGCACACGTCATACTTCTTCAACACAAAGTGAAGTAATTAAGTTCAGCTAATTAGCAAGGACAATGGAACACTCATTAAAGTTTCTGTTAAAATCTAAACCGGGCAGAAAATTCTCATTATTTTCAACCAGCGTGAACCTCATGAATGCGTCTTCAGCGTGAGTCGCTTTCACATTTCCAGGCCTTTGGGCGTAATTGTGTTTGTCTTCATTTTGGAACAAAGAATTAGAGGAAGAATTAGAGGTGTTTGTGGCGTTTTCCTCGGCCAATGCGCCGTAAACAGAAGCAGATTTTTCTATCACCCGTGTGTTACCTTGCATTAAAAACAACATTTTTCCAGGTTTTTCTTCCGTTGTTTTCCCAGAACTTCAAGTCTCATAAATCTATGTTTTTTGCGCGGCTTCACTGCACAGAGTTAAACAACAGAGGAACAGGGGTATTACTTGAGGCGGAACTGTTTTCTGTGGTCAGAGCTTGATTTCGAAGTGTGTGATGTCTGTGAGAGCAAATTGACAAGTAAAGCAGGAGTGGCATCCGTCAACAGTTCCTGGGATTTATTAACCCTTCATTAACAAACGACATGACACATAAAATTCTGAGAGCGAAACCTATGTTTTCAGTTTCTCAGTTCAGCCTATGAGTCACATGAGTTATGTATGAGCTATGTAGACATACGAGTTATGTAGACATGCGAGCTACGTCTAAGTGTGTATTCCCATGAGGTAAGTGTGTATATTGTAATATGATGGTTTCTTAATCGTGAACAATACGCTAGGGCAACAAAATTCTCTAGCTGCATGTGCTTTTGGCTGAGCTTAAAATATTGAAATAATAGCTAAACGAGAAAAATCTTCATTGTCGTTGGCATGAACACGAATGGCTGGACTCTCAATCTGAAGCCATCTGTTGTATTCCTAAACTTAAGTTAACTGACTTGAGCAGCCGATTTCCACAACGTGCACAGAACGTGCAATCGCTCAGAAAATTCGGTACAAATGAATGAAATTTCTTCGCTTAAACTAGCGTAACTCCGCTCGCTTTGTTAAGCTGAATGAAAAAATTGAAAATTGGCAGTCATTTGCATGTGCGACTCCCGCACTCAGATCTTTACGCTCGAAACTTGGATTGACACGTCACTCAAGGACTGAGAAGCAAATCTTCCGGAAAAAGAAAAAAACTGAACTGGAAATTACGATCGCATTAGCTCATACTTGAAATTTAAAAAAAAAATTCAAATTAATACTCTGTACTGATCGGCTATAAAAAATTTCAAGGAGTTCAAACAAGTGTTCAAAGAAGCTTTTTCAATAGTAATTACCTAAGAGATCTGAACCTGCGCTAAGTTTCCAACTTCGATCCAGTTTTTCATTTATCCCTCATTACGTTCTTTTTCTGAAAAGTAAGTTTTCAGTTTTTTTGATATTGTCTTGTTTGAGTGAAACTCTCATAGAAGGCGAATTTCTCTCGTAATGCAGACTTTACAATCATCAAAAAAAGTGTTTTCACAGTTGAGGAAAAGCTCCCAACTCCTTTGTGTTAGAGTCGCTTTCTCTCTTCGTAATAAAAAGCCAAATTTGGCTCGGATGGACAGAGCTGTTCTGTGGAGCCCTCCGCCGGCATGGAATAGCAAACATTCTGATGACGCAACGATCGTTTTCTTGACTCTGGAAGAAAAAAGCTAAAATTCTCGGTAAAATTTTATACAAAAGACAACCGAAATTTTACCGTAGAATGAAAGGATAACTGCAGCACTATACTCATTAAAGACAATCATGAGTTTTTACACCTAAAGGACATATATCAATTCGCAACGGCTGTTTTCCTATGAATCTTCGATAGCGTCCCACAATGGTTCACGAGGATGATAAACTCAGAGCGAGCCACAAAAAAATCCTTTTTTTCCAAACACTTATAACGCTGTAACTTCTATATGGTCTCATTTTCACCTCCATCCAATTTACTTTCATCAGCTTTCTATGGTTTATGACAATATGCATGATGACATATTGTCGTATGGCATCATATATATGTCATATGTCAGCCAGTATGATGACAAAATTAAGCTTCATCTCGTGTAGAAAATGCCATCTTGAGATGAGGTTTCGTCAGGCTTAGTGAGGAATAGATTCTGCGTCCCTCTAATTCGTCTCCGTCCCTGACATGAATCAGTACCCAGAAAAGTCTTTATTCCTCCCCTCCTGTGGTCAGTGTCAGAGATCGTAGCAATTATTAATTTCCAAAATTGCATGAAGCTCTTCGAAAATCGTCGTTCTTCTTTTACCTAAAAAAAACTTAGCTGCCTTTCAGAGCGTGACGATTGGGTGCGCACGTACAGGTTTTTACGGCGCTCGCTATAGTGGGAAATCTTCATTGTTAAATTTCGAAGTAGAAAATGTCTATTTTACTTTTTTATTATCTGGCTTTTGTTTTCTTGGATTTTTATTCAGCCGAACCACTGTAGATATTTTTGCAAGTGATCTTGAATAAGTATGTTTATAAGCTTTATACGATGTTTATAAAGTTCTTTTTAATCAACAACCCAGCTCTCAATACAGAGAAATTATCAATTTTCTCTGTTTTCAATCTATGATTTAATATACAGGTAGAAGATGTAATTTGTTAATGGATATATTAATAATGCTGAAATTTATTTCCTAGCATTCAGTACGGTAAAATTTTGAAATTCTAATATTCTTCAATCTATTCTTCTCGTTCACTAAAAGAAAAATATGATATTCATATTATAGATTATTGAACTTATCAAAACTTTATAAACATGTAGTCGTAGTTCTCAGTTTTTCAGACAAACCGACACTTAAATGATAATTTCCATTCCAATTGCGCAATTTTTAATTATTATTCTGAACACGAACTTGCCACACGCGCTCTCTCCAGCTCCCATTAACTTGTGTTCGCTTCTTTGACACTCGCCATCAGGCTTTGAGTTCCTGCCCGTTGGCACCTCTGCCACTGTCCCCACGCCAGCTCAGTGAACAGGTCCTAATGAGGAAACTCCCGCTCCTGCAACGCTGCCACTCGCCCGCCCGTAAAGTCATTTTTCACGTATTTTTTCACGGTGACGAGTCTTCACAATGCGTTAGAGCATAAACGCAGCCCATCAATCACAGTGTAGATTTTTTTATGCCCACTTGACGGTAATAATACCGTCGGTTATAAGAACAATGATAACAGAAGTTAAGGGCAATTGATGTTCTATTGATTACAGATTCCCTCCACATTATGTCCGGAAACAACTTAGGAATGAAATGTGCAATTGAAATAAAGTAAATTGATTTTTCAGACAAGGTCAGACATGGCAGTCCTTACCAGTAATACTCACAATAACATTGTTTCATGTCAGAGTTACCATAAATAAGAGGGTATCATAAGAATTTAATACCATTCGACCCACCATTTATGTCGAGGAGTGTCTACCAGTATCTTATAAACATCTGAGACGCATGAATTTGGTGGATTTTGCGTCTGTAAATTATCGTGAAGTTATGAGCGATGCTTTGATGCGGTGCTATGGAGTGCTGAGATGGCTTCAGCTCATTAGTCTCGTGGACTCGATAATTATCCTGATGTGAAAAGAAAACTCTGACGCACATTCGGAGGCTCCAGAGTTTGTCTTCATAATTTGGTGCATGCCTTGAGAACTGAATTTCCAGAACTTAGGTACTCATCGACACTGGAAACGTGAAAGGCATTTCTTATTTAGCTTGATAGACGTCACTGGGGAAATTTGAAATTTTAATTTTAGAAATTATTCGAGATGATGGTATTAGTGAGTGGAAGAAAGAGACAGGACCTCGTTATGATGAAGCATATATGTAAATTGCACAAAAATAGGTGCATGAAGATGTATTTTTGTGATTAAGGAAAGCTGGCTCTATTTTAAGGTTTTCCAGTTCGCCTCTTGATGGAGCCAGCTTATGTACTAACTGATAGAGCAAGAAACACTTGAAACCTTACGGTTTTAGTGAGAATTTAAGCTCCTTAGAGTAACAAATTGGCATCAGTAGGTTTCATTATCCTCTTTTCCATTTTAACCTTCATATTTTGGAAGCATTTATCATTACCTCCCAAAATTTATTAACAAGTTATTATGCGAGCACAATTCTATTATGGAGAATTTAAAAAAAGTCACTGTGTGTCGTAGAATAAGTATTATATCTAATTTAAAAAATTTACGTGGCTTAAAAGAACCTAAAGGGCAGAAGAAAAGTTAAAAATATAAGAAAAGTTAAAAGGAACTGATATAAATGGAAAATACAGCTATACACATACTGGAAGGCAGATGTTATAGGTGCTAAGGTAAGCTCTCAGATCTCTTCTAGGTAATTAATACCTCATTGTCTGTTTAATTTCCTCCAAAATCTGGAAAGCTTAATTGGTCATCAATTTTTACTCGGTGTGTCGTTGAATCAAATTATCACACATGTACTCTCTGCCTTCTTTAACGCTTTCAGTAAAACACTTGTGAGAATGTTCGTGTTGAGCGAGACAGAATTTACTGCTACTTTATGTTCTACTTTCAATTCCCATCATGTAACTATGAATAGCGAAACTATCAAACCACTTTATATAACTATCAATCCACAATTCCAAGTATCATTCCATCTATCTCAAATAGACTTATCATGATCGATGAATAACCTCATTGTCACGCCACATACGTGAGTAACAGAGTCCCACTTGAAGGCTTGCTGATGTACCGAACTGAATGTTCCATGGTCTTATAGCAGGCTTCCATCCGCGGGGTCACCAATGTTTCGGTCTGTAAACCTAAATACAAGACCTTTGTTTCAGTCACTTGTCCGTTCTGGGAGATTTCGACCTGGACATCCCTGCTTTTAGATCTGGTGTTGCGTGAGCTAGATCTGGTGTTGCGTGAGCTAGATCTGGTGTTTCGTGTGAAGCTCGGAGTTTCACGAAGTGTGTAAGCAGGGACAATAATGTAAATGAAATATTTATAATAGTCTGTAGATCCTGCTTTTGCCAAGAATGTTATATTAATGTGTAATGCAATCAATTTTTGGTAGGGGTGATGCTGAAGAGCTTCATTTGACGACTACTGTGACTGCATCAGATTTATTTAACTATGTCAGTAAGGATTCAGTTTTCTACTATAACGTTTCCTTCCAAAATCACCAGGCTTATCATCAACATAAGTGTCGTAGTAATTAAAATGAATGCAGATCAGAATTATTGCATGACTTTCCTTTCAACATCGACCAGAATTTTTTTCGTTATTTGTGACAACTATATACACTATGTACACACAAGAAAAATGATGAATGCGATTCTAAGATGTCATTTTTACGCATAAAAACCATAAAAACATGGTGGCAGAAACCGTTGCTGTGATCAGTAACCTTTAGCCAAGGATAAGGCTTAAAAATTCCTCAAGCTAACTTTATTTTTAATTCTTCACGATGCAAGAGTTTTCTCGCCAGAAACCATTCGGTCCTCGACAGTATTTCGTGGCCGGGGAACACTCAGAGGCGCTCAGAGGAGTGCGCAGAAAATTTTACTCACAAATATCTCTGCGTTCGACGAAATTTCAAACTTGAAGCAGGCATATCTTATTGTCGTACTTTCTGCTCCAGGATTCTATTCGTGTACTATTCACGTGTGAATTACATAGAATTTCTCTTGGCTTGACTTCCTCAATTAAAATACAAGCATTATTTCATATAATTATGGTTAACCATTCTATGAACTCCTGTCGAATAATTATAGCCAATTCTAATTCGAAGAATTTTCACTGTGTATGAAATAGAATACCAAATTAGACCTGGGTTCAAAATATTTAATTAACCCTGTGAGGACTATTACCATTTGTTATGGACATAAAAACAGTAGAGTTTAGCCTGAAATTCATGTTTCGTTCAGACGTAGGGAGATTACGCTCACAAATGCGCAAATTGTGGCTGGCTATCTGCGTAAAATTTCGTTCATTTGAAAACCAGTTCGTCCTTAAAAATGTTAGAACGACTTCGCTCCCTTACACAGGAATGCATCCTAGGGTAAATAATTATTGTTCTCTTTCAATATTTACGAGCCATGACCGCAGCCAGGCCCATGCCGCACACAAACTCATTTGATGTTCCCTGAACACCAAGATTCTCATTACTAAACTCCAGTGATTATAGCTGGGTTCATCAGGCATAAATGACCAAAAAATTCACATCCCAGTGGTAGGTCGTTAAGGCTTTGGCTTGACAAAGAGGAGACTGAGATTCACACCAGCGGAGAAACACAAGCGTTGATTATTAAATTCTCACCACAAGCCAAATACGCGTAAATTTTCTGGGAAACGGAGTCACCTTAGGTAGCTGAAAACTTTCACCCACGGTTCAAGTGAAAAAATTAAATCAACCACTGAAGGGAAACTGGTAATGAAATGTCAACATGTCACTTCGACTGATGAGGCCCAACTGTTGCTCCACAATCGGGCGATACTTTGTTGATGAGTTCTCAAACCCAAGGGATGAAGCTCAGCACCCGAGCCATTCAGACGGTTCGCTGATTGACCAGGTTTAGATTTCCCACAACATTTGTTTGAAGCAAAAAGTATAACTTATTTCATTGTTGTTGTTATCGGTATTTCACTCATTTCATTGTCTTAGCATTGTTACCAAGAATAGTTCAACTATGATTTTGATTATAATTATTCGTATTCTTACTGTTGTGTTGATCATTATTGTGAACATTTCATTAATAATCAAAAAATAGATTAGATTCTTCAGAGCACATCACTTTGCAGTAAACTCCTCATAGTCACCTAGGACCTTTTACTATTCTGGTAAGTCACCTTCCAGAGCCCTGATAGGAATGTGAACTGTCAGTACCTGCGTTAAACGACGATAAAAAATTCTGTGCAATCACGTGGGAGAATGAGTGGGTGAAACTTTTGTTTGAAGTCAGTCAAACTTTACTGAAGCCTGAGGTTTGCCTCAAGAAACCTCTAAAAAGAACTTAGACGAGCCAATCACATTCCGACTAGTACAAGTGCTTAAAAGCAAGCAAAGTATCCTTTGATGGAAATAAAAATACGTCATCTATCAGACCAAACCCCGATGCAGTCGTTGTAGCATTTGAGGGAAAATGCGGGGTTGCAGACGCTGTGTTGCACCACAGCACGAGCTCGATCCTGCATCGCGACAATGCTGGTGGTCACTTCTCTTTGCTGGCCAGCCAGTTCTCGGCGTCTTAGAAACCGGTCTTCCTTATTTTGGCTCGAGAGATTTGCTCTCTGTAAACTTTTTCTTTGTCCCCGAACTAAGACCACATCACAGCAACACTGATTCCAAAATACACGCGAAAATAAGTAAAATTTACTGAGAGAGGAAACTATTAGACATCTTAGAACATGAATCTCAAGGAGCATTGCAACAATGGGTGAGATATTGAGAGAGGTACGCTGGGTGAATGTGGAGGTGCTTTGGATTCGTATGCGCAAAGTGTGGTCTATTAAACCTTTATACGTACAGGGTAAATTACCCATTATTTTCACAAAAAACTGTGACTGAGTTCTAATTACTCATGCCAATCTATTTTGTAGGGCCAAAAATTTAACGCCTGAACGTCTGTGAGCGTCAGCCTCAAGCGCGTCAGCGACGGAATTTGTCTCCAGAATTTTAATACCAGGAGTAAAATTTGACTTTCTTCGCACAATCCAAGCGAGTGCTGACCAGAGCTGCGCGAGCCGCACGTTTTGACGCGACTTTCGGCGTGCAGACCGCACCGCGCGACGACCCTCCGATGGCGACCGCCTCTTTAAAAGCCTCCAAACACCATTTTTGTGAGCACTTGGGAGCCTTGTTCGACAACACGACAACACATTTGACCTCTCGATATCGGCACAAAATGTTCTGCGGCTCTTTTCCCTAATGGCAGCCAAAATTGAAACCATAACGACCCCTAATGTCATGTTATTCGACGCCGAATTTCCGGAATGTGGGTACGCCACGGAAGTGATATAGCCGTAAACAAGCCCATTAGTTATGCTCGAATTAATTTGAAGCGGGCGCTCAATGCTTGAACGAATCCTTGTTTCCTGGAGCAGGACATCCTTCAATTACCAGAAATGGTGGTGTACAAGGTAGAGTAAAAAAAACAAAACCCTGCGATCATAACTTAAAAACTAGTAATCCAGAACCTTTTAGCGAAAGTAATTTTAAAAAGTAAATGAGTATTGAAAGTGGATATTTTCGAGCACAAATACTCTAAAGGCTTATCTCGGTGTGATTTCATTTTTATGCGGGGATTTTTAGCGACGAGATTGCATTTCAGTAAAACACACACACCCAGTTCAGTGATTTTGCGTTGTTTAATTAATCAATACAGCACTGATGCACATGAATATACAGGACAACGTAAGACTATTTTCTGAAGTTTTTGAAAATTGTATCACCTATCAAAAAGTAGTGTAACACATCTTGATGAAATAAACAAATGCATCAGAATCATTCAGATCCTTAAACCTAGCCATGTACATGCCCAATCATTCTTGTACATGAGTGTATTCCGAAGCCTGGCCTGGCCGCCGCCAAGATTTCCTTCACAGAGAGCTTTTCTGTTTCTTATCTGGGCGTTGGGTTTTGTGCAACATTCTCTAAAAGCTGACACCGTGCACTGCAGTATACATGTATGTTTCACTGCGATGCTGAAATTATTTAGTACGCGCAGTGAATCTGCAAGGCATGTAGTGGAACTAGATGTTACGTGAAATGCCTAAATATTTCAAGCATTTAGTAAAATGGTTAGTTTACTCAGTGGTTGGTCAGATTTGACTAGGCTAGGTTAGGTTATGTTAGGTTAGATTAGGTGATTTTGGGTTAAGTTAGGTTAAAGTAAGCAACTGTGTGTAATGTGATCAATCGTTCCGAGAAATGGCTGAAATTTTAGTTAGTTCATGTTATACCTAAAATCATTCATCATTTTACGTAATAACTGATTTTTCTGCATGACTGTGATGTATGTACAAATATTTCAAAAATTTCGTATTGAAAGCGAAAATTTGATTAAGAAAATATTGCAAATCTGCTTTCCGTCAGATTTACCGAGCGTAGACAAATGGCACTTCAGCAGTACCTTAATTTTTAAAGTCGTGTGTGCTGCGTCAGAAAGAGCTATGACTCATTTTATATTCTTATTAGGCAACAAATGACCATGAATAAATAATTTCTCATTTTACAAATCTTATTCTTATTTCTCATTTGAGTTAGATACTCAATTTCTTCTTACACAGGCATGTGATGCAGAGATGTATCACAATTTAGCAGTGCTTTTCATAAATGCACTCGCAGTGGCTCGCCATTCATTGAAAACCAACTTGTTGCCTTGGCGTGCAAAATTTATTTTTCAACTCGCATTCTAATTCAACACATCTCTACCAAGATCGAGGCGATGTTTGTGTCCGTCATCTAGCTGTCGTATGCGCCCCTGAGGCCCTGCGTGATGACACACACACGATGTGTCGCCGACAAACATCTCACAGTTCAATAAATAATTGCTCAAGCCTACTCTTGCTTGCCCTCGCGGTCACCTGCAAAAACCCAATCACATGAAATTTGTCGTTTAGATTTTATGGAAGGCACTTCAAAGCTGCCTAAATAGAACGAGAGGTACTAGAGAAGTCGTAAAGATATGCTTCGAGAAAGAGATTAAATAGCTGATGGGTTACGCTCAATTTACACAGGGTTGTTCACGTATGAAGCACAAACGTTTCATTCTAGGTCGTACTATGCCATCAAACTCCATTTTCTCTACTGCGACTGACTGACGGAGGGTTATCAAGGCCTGAAATTAAGTGCCTTATAGAATTAAGTGCCTTATGGAATATTTTGCACCTAAGCTTTGGTAAATGTTCAAACTCTCTACCATGGGATCTGTTCATTAACTAAACTAATATGGTGTGTAGAAAGCCAATGATAAACCTTCAAATATTGCGAAGATTTTGACAATTTTACTGTATCGTGTGGAAATTGGTGTCGCTCTTAATAAATGTAATTCTTTATAAAGCCCCCTTTCTGCAACCACATCGTTAAAAAACGCAATTTTATTGCTTTAAAAAATTAAAAACAAATTTTCATGGCGGAAGTTAAAAACAAAATGTATGTAATGTTTTGCTGCCTTTAGTTAATGCTTAGGCTAATTTGCATTAAATCGAATGTGTACACTGCCCTCAACATCCAATTGAGCTGGAGTACAGCTTCTGTGATTCCTGGGAGCTTCTTGATTCAACAACTCATTATTTTTTTCCCTGTGTGGTTCAGTTGCATAGGCTGTCAGTGGAAGTTACTGAAAACCTATGCAGTTAGTTAGAGGTAGAATTCAATATGAAAGTCAAAATAAGTGTAGGAATGGCCCTTACGAATTATGTCAAAATTACACTCTACATGTGATAAATGTTTTCCAGACACGTTGATGGTATTAACGATAACAGTGAAAATAAAATGATAAAAATGGCGCCCCTAAGAATTTTCAAATAAATCATGAAGTTAGCCATTTTATGACATAAAAAATAAGAAGGGCCTCTGTGCATCGAACGACTTTGCAATGCATACGGGAGCTTTAGTTCGAGAAAATGAAAAATGATGTCGACCCAGTTTGATATGGAGATGTCAGCACTGTGTAATCTCCCTGCCACTACATCAGGTAAATACACGGCATGGGCGTCCGGGGAATATAATGAAATTTTCGTGTCTCAAGTAAGTCAGTCTCACCCTCACGACTCCCTAAGGGTGTCATCTCAACTTCAATGTGATGACTGTTGCTGCAAATCTCTAGCTTTCCTTTTCGTGCTCCATATTTTCAACCATCTCCTAATTTTCGATCTTTCCTGCTCACATTTCATGCTCAATGTTGCCGCAAGTTCCCTGTGAGATGGGTAGAGCTCCATTTAAACATTTCACTAATTTATAAGGCACTTTTTTCAAGCTCCATAAAACCTAAAGAGCCCAAACTCGGCATCGTCCAACTCTCCTTCGCTCGTGGTGGAAAATTATTGCGAGGGACGTGGAAGAAGGTGAACGACGTTCTGTTCAAAGAGGGTGAACGTCGTTCTGTTCAAAGAGGGCGAACGTCATTCTGTTCAAAGAACTTCGTCAAATATCCCAGCTACTTGTTCATGAATGGATAACACTCCACAAAATCGAAGTGGTCTGTGGGTTGTCATACGACGTAGTAGAAACATTAGGGAAATAATGAGAGCCCAATTTCCGATAGTTGTAATGAGAGTAGCGTTGCATTTTTAGTGTTCACGAACATCGAAAAATGACCGACAACTTTAAGTTTTGTTCACACAAGCTCCAGTTACCGGCTCATCGCCAATCAATTGATCAGCCCTCAATATGAATTAAAAGAGGAATGAACCATTAAAAATAAATAATCATTCACATCATGATGAATATCCCATCAAGTACGGTTTTCAAACGAAATTGCCTATTAATCAATTAAATTACCATCGAAAGGCGCTGCCATAGGCTCAGGCCCCAGTGCTTACGCTTCTCCTGTGTAACATCCCTCAGCTCATTGGTGCATCTTCAGCTCATTTTTAAGCTTCAGCGTCCGAAAAAAGAGCACTTTTTAAATAAAATTCTGGAAAGCAGTAAAAATATGGCAGTACTCGAAAACATACAGGATGAAAATATGAATACCAACATCCCTAGAACTTCAGACCTTATAAAAATGAATTTATTGCACAGTAACTAGCTTCACAGGAGGACCACACTCATTGGTCTCAGGACAGAATTTGAGAGTTTACAAAGATTCTTAAACACGGAGATATTGTACCAACAAAATTTGAAATTGTAAAATTTGTACTTTTAATTGGATGGTCTTTGGCTAAACATTGTTCTCTAACAGATGAGATGAACGGTTTTGCGAAGCTTGGTGATTTCATTAGATTAGAAAATTAGATGTTAGGCAAGTCGTCCCTATCTCATATATATTAGCTTACTATGTCCCAGAATAAGTGGCTTCTATTCAAGGTACACTCTTATAGTAATAAATACATGTATTTTATGTGTACTAAGATCAAATATGACTAAAACTTCAAAACCGACGCACACTGATGGATATTTGAACTGCTGCTGGAACTCTTTGAGATCACAGTTGAACAGATCCTGCGAGAAAAACCCTAGATACCAAAATAAATACCAAAGGCCAAAACTTCCCTTTGTAAAAACATACTGAATAATGGTTCAATACAATCCACCTTATAAAATAGTATAATCGTTTTTTTTCATTTCACACAATTTCTTCAGGGTTGTGGGCCAATCCTAACACGTTCACAAACAGCGAGTATTCCACATCTGTCAGCGAACTAGAGTGAAAATCACACGTTTATCTCTCTCCAATTCGACAAAGAACTTCTCATTGAGAAAAAATGCAAGCGTCATGACAACTACACTTGTTGCAGCCAAAGATACTCCGGCATAAAATAAATTATCAGCATCACGCCTCAAGAGAGAGATCGTGGTATCATGGCGATGATAGGTCATGATAAAACTTGCAGTGGTCCAAACAAAGATATATACATACACTTTCATCGCACGAAATCAACGCTTCTTCAAGTTTAGATCGACAGTTTAGATTTTTTGTTCCAACGTAAACTTCTCAAGCAGAAACCAGGAGCGGACTGAAAAAACGCTGCTGGCGATGTGGACCGATTTTAACGTAGTAATTTTCTAAAGAATCATTGCTATTTTATTGGATTGCTACTAAGCCAATAGCAAGGAATTAAATTTTGTCTGGCATCGATATATTTTGTTCTCTGAACTCGTGTTATTAATTTTTGTCCCCTGAACAGTTATTTATTTCATTATTAAATTTTTATTTTAGTGTTATACTTTAAATAAGTGATGTGCTCTTATTGTCGTTGTTGTTGTGCATTTGTCACAGCTGATGTATTTTATGGTAATAATTGTTAATTACTGCTATTGTTGCAAGTGTACATCTGAAGTTATCCTTCTTATTTTATTTATCATACAGTTATTCATTTCCGTGTTTTGTTGCCAACGTCTTTGTTGCCATTAAGAGTACAGCAGTTTAAATGAGCTCCTTTGGTGCTACTGATATGAAGAGAATGTCATATTTTTTAGTGTTTTATCCTTTATATTAATTCGTGAACCAGTTTTGCGATAATTCCTGGTTACGACATTGTTGAAAATATTCAGACCGAAAGTATACACCGAAAGCAACACCGAAAACGAACTCTAATTCACAGAGAGAAAATGTCAGTTACGAATCAATCAAGAGCCTGGTAAGATATGAGACCTTCGTGAATTATCGATGGAGGTGACAATATTGTGAATTTCTGTCAATAGTCTCTGAAAAATTCTCATGAAACAGAAACATGAATTAAAAACTCGTAATTCTGATGCTGTATTGCAGGGCGTCGTAGCGCGAGTGGAAGCGTTCTTGCCTCCTAGCTAGGAGGTCCCAGGTTCGATTCCCAGGGCAGAATTCTTTCCTTAGAATAGGAAGATTTAACACGACATACCTGGAAATTAGCGCACCAGTGTGGCACGGGACGTGGGACCCGAAAAAATTCAAGCAAGATGCAAGCGTATTACCGGGATTGGAAGCCTATCGGCTTTTGTCCAGCTGCTGCATGAAAATTTCGATAAGATCCAGCAGTTCAGGGTCCAGCTGTTCCCCTCCAGGCAGATCACTCGCAATTGGCCGCGCCATGTGCTGCGCGGCCCCCATGGCGAACCCCATGTCCCCCTGCCACATGTCCTGGGGGACCCCTGCTGGGGGGTGGCCCGAGTCTCCCAGGAATTGAGGTTTGGCAGCCGTCGCCAACATCAAAAACAAGATTGTCACCTGGAAAATGAGAAAAAAATCGTTATTTGAAAAATTGGTGAATTGTTCCTCTACAAGGAAATGAATTTGATATGCGATGTGTAGGGGTTTTTAATTCGTAATGATACAGGGGAAGAAACGCAGGAATGCCTGCCGTGTTATGGTGAGCGATATCGTAGGGCTTTGCATCTGAGTGTTTTGCATTTCTAATTTCGTTCGACACTTGAATTTGAACTGAATGTTGTACCAATTAGGCTTATGGACGGCAATCAAAGAATTCCTTAAAATTCGTGAAATTAAAAACTATCGCATTCAAATAGAAATATCGCAAACTGAATGGCTCTTGATTAAAGCATAAGCTTGACATGCAGAATTAAAACACAATTGCCACACAAATCACAGGTGGTCTGTCCCCAGCGTCTCGGTCGTCCCACTCAGCGACCTCCAGGGGCACGGCGCTCACGCAGGCGGCGACGCGCGCTTGTCGGCGCCCAAAGGAAGTTCTTTTTTGGCCTCCAAAGCTCCCTCGAAATTGAAAGTCTTAATGTCGAGTCGAAATTCACGATGATTACCGACCGTAGCGAAACTTTTACTCATCACATTCACGTTCCTCTTTACTTTTTCAAATCTCACGTTACACCGGATGCTGGAGCAGACTTAGACAGACATTTCTATTCGTTCACAAGTGTAAGTTTCCGTAGGGTGAGACAGGCCGAACCACTCAAAGATTACCTTAGCAAATCTCTGAATCTACAACAAGCAAAGTTTAATGTCAATTTACTACCCTGGGCAAAATCAGTTCATAAAGGTAAATCAATTATATGCGGGATTCGAAACGATGAGGGTAATCAGCATAAATGTCTTCGAGGGATATGTGACTGTTACGTTTGAACTTTCGTTCTAAAGGAAACTTTATTTATATTACAAAATAAGCACTAAAATGTACGCACAAACTACAAATAAAGGGAAGATGATTCACGAAAATTTCTGAACACTTTCTTTGCAACGATTCAAACTACTGCAAGTTTTTCTAAACATTGTGACAGAAAAGCATCCTGGGACACCTGTATTCGGATGTGCAAAACTGTGATTTCGCTCCACTCTTTGAATGCACGAGAAATTGCTCCACCACACTCACCAGGTATCGCATCTGGCTGACGATTGCTGAAGACTGAAGCTTCCACCTCTGCAGAGCCTCTCGTTTTCGTCATATCTCGTAAAGAAAACGAGATGTGAAGACCTTTGCTTGCACTTCTGCCCTGCTGAACTTGGCTTGCACAGATGCAGGGTTAGCTCAACTGCGCCCGTGCGACGCAGTTCATCGTCTCAGCTCACAGTTCATATTTACAGTTTACTTCTGTAATAGCCAGAGGCTGCACCTGTCGTCAAACTTGAAGAAAACCGATGATAAAATTCACAGTAAAGTATTTTAGATCATACCAAGTGCAATTAGTAACTCTGAACCGTTCTTTATGACTACTTAATTGTTAAAGCATTGAAAAGAACTTGGTTTGGCCTTGGAATAGTATCGAGGCTATTTTAGTGTTGGTTAAATCAACACTTCGATTCTTTAAACGGTGATGCCTTCGCCATGCAGAGAGAATGCAATGCGTAAGCAATACGATTATGAATTTTATCTGGGATTTCTTTCTCGGGCTGCGAAGAGTTGTTCTTTGAACACTTTATGGACCACACTGTCTCCCCTGTCGACTCCAGTTCCGGAATGGGAGGAGCTCGAATGGAGTGAGGTAACGAAGTGAGGTAACGGAGCGAGGTAACGGAGCGAGGTAACGGAGCGAGGTACTGGAGTGAGGTACTGTAACTGAGTGAGGTAACGGAGTGAAGTAACGGAGTGAGGTAACGGAGTTAGATAACGGAGTAAGGTAACGGAGTGAAGTAACGGAGTGAGGTAACGGAGTGTGGTAACACTCGAATGAAATAACAAACTGCAATCATAAATTAAATTTATTTAGCTACTACGCTTTATAACTTTTATTCGAATAATAATTAATGGATGTATCAATCACATTCATAACTTTAATATCTCGAGGTTAGAACGAAAATTTTCTTGTTTTTCTTGGTCACGCTTGTGAGCAACAGCGCGTGGTGCACGTCAGGGCGTAGTTTGGACGAAATAAATACAGGCCCCTGAGCGGCGATGTGTGCTGGGCAGACGTTATCGTTCCCACAGCGCGACAGACGAAATACCTGACGAACCGTTCCATGTGCCATATGGAGTAAAGATAACAATAAATATCGAAATTTGTCATTTAATAAAACTATTTAACAGCCAGTGAGAAATGTAAACGTCAAATCACTAACAGAGTAATCTCTGATGAAATTAGAAATATAATTTTTAATTTTTTTTTAGGGGGGGGGTAATAAGGCCAGAAAATTGGAAGCGCGCATAACAAG
>VOMN01027289.1:0-26905 GCA_014899125.1 Orchestia grillus | reverse complement strand
TAACATATTCCTAATTTCGTCACATATGTACATGGCATCCCTAAAAAAATTATTTCCTGTTGAAACGTGGTTTGTCAGCAATTTCTCATTTTTTCCTCTAACGCAGGACCTCCCAAGCGATGACGAATCGGAGACCTCGCCCCTGTTCCTGTACCTGGCAGGCTTGGGCCTGGCCCAGTACATCAACACCTTCACCGACAACCACGTCGACCTGGAGGCGCTCAAGCTGCTCACAGAAGAAGACCTCAAGGACCTGGGCTTGCCTCTGGGGCCGAGAAGAAAGCTACTCTATGACACACGGGAGCATCGAGAGAAAAATGCTGCAGCTGCTGCTGCTGTTGCTGCCGCCCCTGTCGCTCCTGCCAAAAAAGAGGAAGAGCAAACCAGCTTGTGAAAAAAATTCATTACTTTTAAAGTCAAGCGGGAAGTTTTTTTCGATATATGAAGAAAATTGTCATTGACTGACGAGTAGAGTGTTATTACTAATGCATATTTTGTCGTGTAGTCAGTCGGCCGATCAGAAGCAGGCAGGTTTAGCAGCGTTCCCTTCACACCAAAGCCTCCTGTGCCTGGGAAGCATCCTGTGGTGCATGGCACCGAACACACGTCTTTTGCCTACGCGATACGTACGAAAACTATAAATTTATTGCAAAGATATATTGGAGAAAATGTTCTATTTGTAAATCATTCGAGACACATGTGGTAAATACGCTTACAAAATTAAAGTTGTAACGGTATTCTAGCGTACTTCCCTGTAAAATTTTATCGGAAGAGATAACAATTTAGTATGCCGTAGTAGGTTAGTTCTTCAACTCTATTAGTGAAAACTACTAACTGCAAGCACTCTAGTATATTCAAGACAGTAGATTTCATTTGGAGCTAAAAATTATACCTTGATAGTTTTTTATCCTTTCTCGTCATACTAATGTTTTAATTTCATTCACTTCTAGACATAAAAGCACGCGGTCCCCTGTTCTTCACTGAACACAAGCGCGTCTCATGAGTCCCTGAGGCTCCCCCCTCCACCCTAGTCGGGCAGCTGTGTCCTTCTCGAGCAGCTGTGGCCTTCTCGAGCAGCTGTGTCCTTCTCGAGCAGCTGTGTCCTTCTCAANCTTAATCAGCTGTGCTCTTCTCAAGCAGCTGTGTCCTTCTCAATCAGCTGTGTCCTTCTGAAGCAGCTGTGCCCTTCTGAAGCAGCTGTGTCCTTCTTAATAAGCTGTGTTCTTCTCAAGCAGCTGTGTTCTTCTTTATCGGCTGTGTTCTTCTCAAGCAGCTGTGTTCTTCTCGAGCATCGGCGTCTTTCTTCAGCAGCTGTGTCCTTCTTTATCAGCTATGTCCTTCTCGAGCAGTTGTGTCCTTCTTTATCAGCTGGGTTCTTCTCAGGCAGCTGTGTCTTTCTCAAGCAGCTGTGATTTTCTCAAGCAGCTGTGTCCTTCTCAAGCAGCTGTGTCCTTCTCAAGCCGCTCTATTCTTCTCAAGCAGGTCTGATTTTCTCACGCTGGCTTTCGTATTTAGCTTTCTTATTTCTATTTCCAAACCTATTTACTCAATTGACATGCACTTTTGAATGAGACAACTTTCTTATTAAGTTGTGAGTTAGTGCACTGAGTGACGGTCTGCAGAGGCGGGGAGGCGGCCCAGATTTGTTCTTGCTTCTTTACCCTGCACTTGAATGGTAGGAATATACCCTACTCAAAGTATCGTATGTATTAAATCTAAATACGTGAATGTCTTTGCATTTCAAAAATATCTGCTTTCGGTCATTCGTTTGCAAAGTTCTCAGAAATGATACTTCATGAGTATTATGCCTGTCTGAAATTCTTGTTGCAATAAGTATAATTTGATGTTTCATCGCATTTTCCTTGAGTCATGGTAAAAAATAAGATTATTTTATTCACAGGAAGAGAAAATTTTTCATTTCTCCGAAAGAACTTTATCGATCGGACTTAGCAATCGTGAGAACTTGAAGGTTTAGCTTAAAGATGACTTTGTCGTACGTCAGATGGGAGGTCAGTTGACATAATTGTCACGTCTCCGTCTTAATAATCAAGGAAATCGGCAGCTTCAATGTTGAGTTAAGGCATAACACATATATTTTCTTGTGTGACACAATTTAAGCAAGGATTCACTGGCGAATTGAAATTCCATTTGCATTCTGTGGCTGGATTTTTTTTTGCAGGCCTGGTTTGGCTTTTTGGGTGATCGACGATTTTGTGTGGTATTTCTTTCTAAACAGTAGGATTATTTACTGGTAAGAATGTAAAGACTTTTCTACTGAGCTAAGAAACACTGCATTTTCTCTAAAGCTTTTCCTCGTGAATGAAAACATAGCATTCCTAAAAAACAGTAG
This sequence comes from Orchestia grillus, assembly GCA_014899125.1. Taxonomy (NCBI): domain Eukaryota; kingdom Metazoa; phylum Arthropoda; class Malacostraca; order Amphipoda; family Talitridae; genus Orchestia; species Orchestia grillus. The sequence goes on along the minus strand of VOMN01027289.1, from coordinate 24,555 downwards.
CGTCCAAGACAGCTTATATCATAGCCCTCAATTCAGTGCAGGCCATTTAATGTACATATGCCGCGGAAATTTATTAATAATAAAACAGCGCTATTATTGGAATTGTTTCTTTAAATTGTAATATTACACCCAACCTTTTCCTTATCAGTGTTGCATCCGACGTGAAGCGAATACTGGAATGTTATAAGTTCGGATTGACTTGCGTGCAATATAATTTGTCCTAAGAATCGTAATTTATACCCTATGCTTGAGAGGACGTATTTCGAATACTTTGAGACTAAAATTTCGAGCACAATTATAATTGTGCGTAAAACACGTGCGACGTTCATCGAGAACTGACTACTTCGCACAAATTGTCGCAAAAAAGCGTTACCATAGTTTATGGAATCATAAAGTACTTATTTAAGGTCGTAGAATTTGTTTTCAATGTTTTTAACGAACAAAATACACGTATTCATTTGCTAATTCATTTTACATACGCTTAACTCAATGTTTAATTCCACGATATTTAAAAAAAATACGTTCTGCTTTCCTCCCTTCCGTTGCTCTTGAAATCTACCTGGGAATTACAGGAAAGCACTGGACCTCAGCCTGACCCAGAGTTAAACAGAGTAAAAAATTTAGAGTCTCTATGAAGCGCAAAATTCATGCAGATGGTCTGCAATTTAGTGCAAGAGAAGCAATTTGGGAGATCGTAAAACTTGCTTTGAGATCTGCTCTGGCAGCTTCGATTGGAAAATCTACAGTGCGCTTCACTTGATTAGGCACAGTAATTCTTGGATGATATTTTGTTGTGTTTATGATTTCTCGAAAACATTGCTAGTTTGAGAACTGTTCATGCCATTTTCGAATTATTTTTCTCAACTGAGTATTCATGTACTTGGATCTACTTGGAGAAGTTTCGGCCGTCACGCCGAGGCCACACTGGGGTGCCGCCGATTGATACTGCCATTTATTCAGAATTGAGGGCGGTAAGTGATGTGCGTGCTGAAATGTGGGAGCACAACGTATTTTTTAAATATCGTAGAATTAAACATTGTTCACGGGAAAGAAGATTTACTATTTTTTAATGTCAATGCATATATTTCCTGGTTTAACGCTCACTGGGATCATGCAGAGGGACAGAAATATCGTTTAAATATCGTAGAATTAAACATCGTTCATGGGAAAGAAGATTTACTATTTTTAAATATCAATGCGTATATTTTCTGGTTTAACACTAACTGAGAGGGTCATGCAAAGGAACAGAAAAATAAGAATACCTTTTATTTTACATTTTATCGGAGGAATCACATACTTCTGTACTCAATTAATGAGTTCGACAAGGTATAATCGCATGATAGAGCAACTAAGACTTGTAAAGCAGGCTATGAGCAAACTTGGTTTCCTCCATTCTCCAATACCCTAATGAGACGTCTGTCAATAGTGCTGTCTCAGATGGTTTAATTGATCGGTAAGCTTTCCATTGCTTCCCACAGGACTTCTAAGCTTTAGTGCTGCCGCCCGTCATCATAAATAAATCCGTCTCTTTACAATGGATCATAAATTTTCAACGGGATTCTAATCGGGACTGTTTGGAGTCCACACCATTAAATTGTGCTCTCTGAATCCATGGTCTAACAGTCAGTTGGTTGCGATCTTTGATTTGTGCGTAGGTGCTTTATCATGTTGAAATATTAAAGACTTATTCATAATTGGTTGATCATCAAGCCAGGGAAGGGAGGTGTCTTCTAAAAGCTTATAATATGAATTTGAATTCAGTTTCAATCTTTTTGGTCGTCTATAGGGGCCAATTAACTCATCTTATTAGATACCTGCCCAAAACATGACACTCGGCACCCCCACCTTCTTGTCGACCAATGCGCACTCCTGCCGAACGACCCTTTAACAGCCAACCAGATGACCACCCACCAAGTCCATCGAGCCTGGCACGGCACTCATCAGTAAAAATTACACTACTGAAATTGACATGTCATTCGGTACCCAATCAACCATCTTGGTTCCGTTCGTTCTGCTCATAGGAGGTCTTTTGATAGGACTCCTCACTTTGGGCAAGGGTCTGAGAGTCCTACACCTCATGGTTTTACCAACTTTTGGCCAACCAAACACTTCAAAAATATTCTTGGTGTTAGAATGAGTTCTGGAAATTCCTTATTTGATTTTACGAATACAGCATGCAGATAACTCTCGTAAATGCACTCTTTCTGGTTTCTTTCTGCATATTTTACCAGGTAACACAAATGATTTGACAGTACGGTGATCAAGACGTATCTCTTTAGGTATTTCCAGCGTTGGCATACCAGTTCCAAGCATGGAAGCAATTTTAGCACGATCTTCTACAGTGAGACGAGATTTCTTGCAAAACTTTGTTACGCATAGTAATTTTGCATAATCTAACGGAACAGTTAAAATGCTAAAATTTTGCACTTTCTGAAGAACAGGACAATTATGAGTGCAATTATTTCACTGAACATACAATATGGTTAGAATGAATTATTCTGCATATGATACAAAAGTTAGAATGCAATATTGTACAAAGGCTAAAAACCCAAAAGGTGTTTACACGTTTCATTTAAGAAAACATACGAGCATAATCAAGCTGTACGCGATGTAAAACTCAGCAGACAATCAGGTCTTCGAAGTTATCAAACGACACTGTTATCACATTAATAAGGCATATTTGCATTATATAATTATTTCATGAATGTTTTTCATTATTATTTTTACCTATATTGGTATCTATATTTATTAGTTTATTGTACATTGGGCCATTTACACTAAAAAATTCTGCAGAAAAATAAAGTGGCTCGATTTAATTACAAAATATCAATAGAAGTCACATTTCTTGCAATATTATCAGCACAGTAATAGCAATGAATGATAAAATTGCCCAGAGTTGAGACCTTAGAATAAATTAACTTTAGAAGCTAGGTTATTGCTCTGAGCATATTTAAAAAAACTGAATCAACTATTTGAGTCAGTCGTGATTTGAGAACTTTTACAAGTTCTCAAATCACTGAAGTAGACATTATTTCTATCTTAATACATCGATGTCAAACAATCTTATTTGATGTACCTCAGAAATCTGTTCGGTTTATTACTATTGCTGACACAAAGAACCAGTTATTACAACGGCCACTGATGCGGGCACAAAATGTTGTAAGCCGAGGAGCTTGGTTCCATTGCAGCCACGTCGAGAGGCACAGCGCCCCCTTCTTCTCCCTCCAAAATTTGACACTCAGTGAGCGCGAGATTCAACCCTGTATGTCCTATGGAAACATGTATGTCTCTTTTCGGATTGTTATATATATTTCGGAATAATTCAGGGCACTGTTGGGACAGATGTGTACGTCCTCTTTGAAAAGATTTTCCACTCTCTTGTGAATAAACAAGAATAATTTTCTTATTAAAACTCCTCAGACATACTCATGTTGCCTATGTATAATAAGCAATGCATCGATACATTTACTTTTACTTGTAAATTTACTCATAACATTCTGGGTTAATAGAAGGAGCTTCTGCATCTCTAGCTTTGATACTTTTGGCCATTCTCTAGCGCAATCCGTTCGTGGGAAATGTATTTCTTATTCAAGAACGGCAGCTTATGGTAAGTTATTCACCTCTACGCAAAAATAAAGAGTCAAATTTAGTTACAACCTTAACGCAGGTGTGAATCTAATATGAGCTTATCATACTATTCATGAACAAAACACTTGGTCATAGAGGTAATGACTGATAGAAGTGTCTTCTGTGACCACTATCCAAGCTAATACAGAAAAAATATTGTAGTGTAAATCTAGCAAGATTTATGAATATCCCTCATTGCACCCTTGCCTATGTGCTGTTTGCCTCACATGGCCCATCTCAAGTCTCCCACGCAGCGCACATCTCAAGCCTCCCACGCAGCGCACATCTCAAGTCTCCCACGCAGCGCACATCTCACATCTATCAGGACGCTCCATGCAGCGCACCCAGAGGCACGGTAGCATTCGTGGTGAGGTTTGGAATAGTTTCCAATTCATTTATAAGTACAATGTAACCAACATCCAGATCATTGAAGGCATAATTTGAAAAGGTACAAAAGTGGCAGCTGTACGTCATTATTAGCAGAGGACAATGTCCAATCTGTGACATAGTGTTTCTTGGTCTGGGAATAGAGGGATCCTTATGATTTGAGTAACTCGCAACTTTTTCAATACTAATGGAAAAAACGTCTGAAATGATGGATTTCGTCTGAAATGTTTCTCCGCTACTGAATGGGCTGAATTTGACAGTAAAAACGGAATTGTGAAAGGACATGAGGAAGTATGAAGAACACAAAAGACGCTATGCGAAAGAAATGCTGGTCTGACAGGAAATCGGGCTCTTCAGAAACTAGCGAGTTTTCTTCAGGAGTGTCGGTAGGTTGTCTTCAAATATCATGATTGGTTGTTGGTGGTTCATACCCCACCACCCGTGGTGCCTCAATCGGTGAGTCGAGTGAGAACAATCATTCATGCCTCCCCTTAGAGAGGCGAGTGGGCAGGCGAGTGGCCACGCAGACGAGGAAAACATGCAGGTAGGGGATTGAAAAATGGTAAATTTTGTAATAAATGCAAAAACTATGCATGGAATTTACTTAAGATGTAGAATAGCGCTTTCATTCTATTTTCAAGGTGAAAGTAAAAATTTTAACACATGTATAAGAAAGTTCTCTTGATCACACGTAGCGTTGTTGTGACTCCAGAAGCCAAATGATTCACGTCTGTTCTGTCGGTAGGCAATGATTAGCTTCACATTGGTGTGTTAGACGGGCAATGATTAGAGTTGTTTACTCGACCGGCAAAGATTAGCTTCAGGCTCATGCTCTCGGCTGGCAATGTTTAGCCCTGTGTTGAGTACTTGGGACGATGCTTATTTGCATTCGGGATACGTGAAGCAGCCTCTGCCATCTGTCGTTCACTGCTTTCTCTGATGCCTCTTTAGACATCTGTTACAGGAGCGGCTCAGGGAGACAAATGGCCACCATTACGACCTACGAGGGCCAGCTCACCAGAGCCTGAACAATACTTAATAACTGAGAAGCGAGTGGCGGCCAATACGTTTTCTAGATTCTATAATTTTTTAAATATTTCTGAAAGATATTCCCCTTGTAAGAACACGGTCTTCATTTTCATGTGCGCGTCTGGATGAGAGTGTGGGTGTCATTACATAACCTCTTCAGTCCCGCGGTCCAACGTATCGGACGCCTTGTAAATAATAAATCTGACGGAACACAAGTACGGGAGTCACGCTGCCCTGTTCATTGGACGCTTTTCAAGCGCGTCGCAACAGGGAAATCCGATTGACTGGCAGATAACCTTGTGGTTTGTTTATGAAGATAAGTAAAGTCTTTTGATGAAAATCATCCTAATTTTAGAACTTGACTGAATAGGTTAATATAATTGTCGCCAGCCACTTTCCAATGGATTCTCGGAGCCGATATACACAAGTACCCGTAACGGGATTTAAATTAATTACGGTGTAAGTGCCGAAACTTTTTACGGACTCACAATAATATGACGAATGACTAAAACTCGAGTTGTTTGCTGGTGAATTTTTTTCAAAATTTTAGTTTTTTATCACTTGACACTGCCTTGCATTCATTCCCTACCAAATTCGAACACTAAAGAGCAAGAACAAAACGATGACGCTGAGCGCATATTTTAGAATTTAATCCGCATGGTTGACGGAGAATATTTTTCATCTGCTTCGATTCATAAAAAACATGTGCACGGAAAAATTAAATGTATTCATGAAAAGAAACAAAAACGATTGTAATAGGTTGTCTCATGTGAAAGTTCGCATTTAAAAATGAAAGAAAATAATTATCGGTAAGTGTTTATTTTAATCAAAATATGATCCATCTCTATGACCTTTTCCCAACGTTTTTCTGAAGTATACATTTCATCTTCAAAGAACTTACCATCTTTTTATGAATAAACTGTTCAAATGCTTGAGCTATACTCGTACTTTCCAAATTCAAGAAGTTTTTGTTTCGGGTAAAAAGTTAGAAATGCTACAAAGAATGATAATCAGTGGGAGAGATATCAGGAGAATAAGGAGCATGCGGTAAATTCAAAATGCACTCTACAAAAATAAGGGGTTGCTCATTATCGGGATGCAAAATCGGTCCGTCTCTATTCACAAGTCTTGGATGGTTCTTCTTCCATTTTTGGTGGATGCTATCAATGTTGTGACAGTAAGATGCTGCTGTTCCAGTATCGCCATGTTGCAAAAATAAAACATGAATGATTACCTTTACAGACCAAAAAACAGTGATCATTACCTTTTTCGGGTGTAATGGTTCTTTCAATAGAGTTCTTCGTCTAACCACTGCTCTGTTCTTTTACTGTTATCAAAGAGTATCCATTTCTCATCGCATGTAATAATTCAATTAAAAATGTATCTCTTTCGAGCCGAAATAGTTGATAAAGAAAACTACTCTAAGTACGACATTTCGCATGAGAGAGTCTGATAGCATTAGTAAGGCAAATATAATTTTTCTCTCGTTTATATAAATAATAAATTAGGCTACCAATCCTGAGTTATATAATTTTTTTCTTCAGGAGAAGATTTAGACAAAAGTTTTATTGCTGTTGACAAGCATGTTAGCCAAATGGTGAAGTAATAGGCATAGAATCGAAGTAAAACTGGTATTAACTGGTCAACTGTCACTGTCAACATGCATCGACGCCGTGGTTGTTGCTTCACGCGGTCACTACGGACGCCACTGACCGTGTGAATGCACAGCGCCAGTTGGACAGCGACCGTTGTAAGTCATCCATCAGGCGCAGCGCAACGTGTGCGTGTGTGCCTTGAGGGCTCGGGGCACCCGCCTGAAACTTCGGGCACACCTTACGTTGAAAATTCTCACCCGAAGCGAGGCAAAGCTTTCATGCTGGATTTTGGTTCTCACTTACAACTGACCTACCTTTTTTGTTGTTTGACGTCTGCCTATTTGAATGGATGTCCAAACAATGAAAATGAATGGATGAACTGTAGCATGCGCCATACATGACACACTCGTTGCCAGGTATTGAAACGTAAGTTTAAATCCACTAAAAGAAAATAAACATATAAATAGCCGTACATAAATTGAGAAAAATCTTCGCAATTCTGTGTTAACGGCTTAATTTTGACGTCAGCAGCTGTAGCTAAAGAAGCGTTGTTTGCAGAATTAATGCATTGTGAAATTTAGTGCAAGGGTAGTTCTCAAAAAATTCCACCAATGTTGATTAAAGATGATTTGGCTGTACCCCAAACGCCACTTCTATTCCGTCATCGGTTTAAGTTGAAGATGGCTCAAAAATCTGTCATTAATATATTTGGGAAAGCATACCTTGTCTATTCGTGAGCAGGCTTGACTGCTGATCTTTCAAATGAAATAACAGTTCACCAGTACTGTCTTGATTTTCTGACTTGAACGGGGTGTGATACACTTTTTTAGTTTCCCCTTGCATAGCTTCCTTGGGTCACCAATCATAACGTGAATAATCGTTTAGAAATAAATTCTGAGATCATTTATTTCCGAGAGAGGAGCTTCCAGTTGGTCCGCTTGGGGACCAACTGGGAGGCTAGAGTTGGTCCCCACCTTATGTCCGAGGCTAGAGCAATTGCCTCGGGCATCACCATTGGTAAAGATGTGCCACCAGCCTCATGGGAGGTGGACATACAACCTCGTACTAGAGACGCTGAGGTCGGGGCTCAGTCTACAGCTAAGATGAGGATTTTCTACACTCACTGCCAACTGAATGCAAAGTGAAGACACAGGTACAGAAATCTTAAAGGAGAGTAACATACGTTTCTACATAATGCGTTTGTCCAAATCTGATACATTGCACAGCAAAAAAAGAAAATTAACAGGACTTCGATATAATCAGCAGGAGGCCTACAGCAGGAGGCTTTCGGCAGGAGGCGTGCAGCAGCAGGCGTGCAATAGGAAGCATGCAACAGGGGACCTGCAGCAGGAGGCCTACAGCTGAAGGTCTTCGGCAGGAGGCTTACAGCAGGAGTTCTTCGGCAGGAGGCGTGCAGCAAGAGGCGTGCAGCAGGAGGCGTGCAGCAGGCACCTGCAGCAACACACCATCGCACGGAGCACACAGCTGCTCCACTCGCAGCGCTCCTCAAGCGTTACAACCGCGAGATGCTAACTGACCAGCACCAGGTCGAGTGACTCAGAGCTGAATAAAAAGCTCTTGTTCGCTCTCATAATTTTAGTCAGATGAACAGTTCTACTAGCCAAAATTTGAAACAAATTTATGCTGGAATTATCTCTCGCGTGTTTTGATTTTCCATTGGTTTAGCAAGTTGAAGGTTCGGTAATGAATTATGACTAATGTGATAATTATTTACCGAATTATTCACTACAAGACATATAAGGACTATGTTTGACCATTTCTAACACTTTAAATCACATGGTTTTAAGCTCAAATTGAAGGCTTTCGCTTTATACATACTGAAGTGTTACTCTGTTATCTATAAATAAATTGGTTCTTCAAACTGGTCGTACATAGCACCAGTGCATCTAGAATATGCAGAACAACTTTGGTGTCCCACCCTACAATGAGACATCGATAAAATGGAGCGAATTAAGCGAAAAGCAACAAATATTATCCCTGACCTCCGGAACTTCAGCTACCAACAATGTCTTCAATGACTGAAACTTATCCCGTTTGAAGAAAGAAGACTGCGAGGTCGGCCAATCGAGACTCACAAATAACTTACAGTAATGGCTTCCACGCCGTTAGCCAGAGGGACTCCGCGAAAGAGACAATAACGTATTTATCAGAAATTATATTAATAAGAAAATCCTTCAGAAGAACTTGGGCCCAGAATTTCTTTCCGGTTGAAATTGTTAGAATCTATAACCAACGATAGGAAAATGTAGTCACTGCTGGCAGCATAAACACTTCAGAAAGCAATAAAATTACGTTTTTAGCGATTTGGTGGGGGGTTTTAATAAAAAAATTCAAATTCGTCTAGACATACACTGGATAAGGAATCCTTCAGCATTTCGAGCTGAACTCCTGATTCGAGGTCAGTATTTGAAAATTTCTGCTCACGTGAAAAAAATTCTGGTTAATGATGTCTCAGACTAGTAAAAGCTTGCTTTTTTGTGTTAAAACGAAAGTTCTGATGCCTGTCTGTGAAAATCGATGACTATGACTGTGATCGTTTTATTTCTTTACACCTTCCCCTCTCCCTCCCCCCCTCCCCTGCAGGGGTGAGTTGGCTATCGGTAGTGATGGAGGTCTCAGAACATGAGTGGTGGTAGTATTCCTACCTCTTCTTTGATTTGCCATGCGCTCGCAATCCACGTCTGACCGCTTGCAAAGCAAGCAATGAGACAGCTCAGTGTGTCATTGTTCGAGGACCCCCGCTTGCCTGTACGTGATTGGTGCCTACCGCACGGAACTTGGGCAAGAACCCAGGAGTCGGCGGCTGCAATTGGCTAGTTTCTGTACCAATATTCTATTCGATTCTAATCGGTTGAGAATTTTGTAGAATAATTTCACAGTGTTCGTGTTCAATATGCGCTAGTGCAAGTGGAGATAGAAGATGTTTAGCAAGAAAATGAAATTTAATCAATATTTTGTTTAGCTTTCCATGAAAGAAGATTTAACGATAACTTCATGTATTTGCTGGTAAAATAGTCATCAAAGACACTGTCGTTCAGAATGATTTTTGTTTATTAAAAGTTTAAATGCATCAACATGCAAATACAGAGAACTCACTTCAGTGTACAAATTAAAATGAGGGCAAATTTGTTGCCCCCAATGTATGACTATTATGTAAAAAAGTTCGTACATGAAATTAATATAACTGTTAATTCGTCATGGGTTATTGAGCACCTATCAGAGAATGAATTGACACCGTAAAACTCTCCGCACTACATGTCTATGCGGTGCGTAAAACATGACTAAAGAAGTAACCTTCTTGAGCAATCGTAAAATTGTCAAGATTGAAATCTGCAGCTATTTGCAGCTAATTTGTGAAGATATTTTAATTGTTTCATTGCCCAAGACTAAACAAACATAGGAATAATTTGGGTCTTAATTTTCTAATCGTGTATGTAATTTTGTTTTAATAATTATCTTCGTGAATGAGAACTGGGTAGCCGTCCCCTCGTTGCAGAGTGGGCTGTGATCTGGAGTAAATATTGGCAGCGTGAGGGCATTTCGGGGCGTAGTTTAAGCTTTCTGGGCAAAAGCAACCCTGTGTGCGACCTATTCTCTCTGATTCTCAAAAAGTTTGAATATGACTCAAGTGCACTTACGCAAAAATTTACTTATTTTCTTTATTAAGCAAAAGCACTCACCAGCAGGATATCAAATTCTTCAGTAAACTAAGTAGAAATGGCACTGCTAAATCCAAAAAAGCTCTACTATGTTGACCCACTGAAAACTAAATAATTATATATAACGTAGAAAAAATATGTATTTGAGATTTATGAGTACAATATTCAATATAGCCATCCAATTAAATAGGATTCTGTATTTTTTGCCATACAATAATTTGGTTACAAGTCAGAAAATTAAAGTTGAAGCTTTAGTGTCTGTCGTCTACAGTTCTTCCAAGGGTAAGTTCGTAGATAAATTCGGTGAGGAGTTACACTATGGAACTCTTTTTACATTTGAAAACTGTTCTTTCAAAAAGTGTATTGTCCAATTACTTACCGTCTTAGCCTCGCTCGGAATCTTGGTCCCCACATCATTACGGTCGCGGAGTTTACCAGCTGCCGGTAAGAGTCGTCATTCAGGGCCAGCGTATCAATTATTTTCAAAATTCAGGTTCAAATTAAATTAAGTGAGTATAGTCTTCGCATATAGAGCCAGAAGTCTGATATTAATTTCAAATCTTGAAAACAATACCGACCACAGTACGATAACATATGCATACGGTCTCCAACCGGTCGCGTGAAAATGCTTTCACGATTTTTGTTTGATTTTCAGGAAAATTACGATGTAATTTCGCTCATTTTACTTGTTCCTGTTTTTTTAACGCAATTTACTTAGCCATGATACTAGGGAAATCTGCAGTTCATAAGTTGCACTCTAGAAAAATATCAAAGCATTATGAATGATTGAATGAAGATGAGGCTTCACGAGGTGTACGGCACGGTATTATTGAACAAATAATGCCGGTCGTTGCAAATTACAGCCAGTGAAACCCTTCATACACAATCGCGTGCGTAAAGTTTTCGCGAGCTGGAGGGAAATTTTCAGAATGTGGAGACCCTCAGGTGCCTGGCACTTACTCCTGACTCGAACCTGACTGATTCCTAAAGCCACCGTCATTATTTGCGGTGCCCGACACGTGTTTCTCCTCCTAAGACGTTCATCTTCCTGTTCCTGAAGAAGATGTTCTCGTTCCGCAAGTAACTCGAAGTAGGCTACGAATGCCCTCCGGAGTACGCACTGAAATGTTTTGAGCGCACCACAGCTCGTCAGCCGACTTCACAATTGAAAATACCAAATAAGAGACGTTCGAAAAACCAGTGCAGATAAAAAATCAATAGTTATGCTGCCATGCTTGAGATGGATGATAGCAGTTCTTGCCAGTTATTCAGCGCGGTTCTCGTTTTGTTGTTCAGAACCCATTTTTAATTCGAGGAGTTTTCGTTCCTGACACGACACTACATACTAAAGAAAAATATCGATTTAGGTCAAGAATATCGAATTTTCGATATCGAGGTCAGCAGCTCCTTTAATATACGAGTATGTTCTATGTATTTTGTGCAGACATCTTTCTTAAGAACGTTATTAGCTTTATATTTCCGGATTTATCCATGTATTTGTCGAGCTCTCGTTTTAAATGCAAATTTCTTTCTCATAAGTGCATTTTTTTTTATGTACGAGTGCCGGAAAGAATCAATTGGGGAAAACTATCAAAGCATCGTAATAATTCTTTCATTTTAGTATTCAATAACGAATTACATCGCCACTAACTCACTGTGCCAACAGTTGAAGCAAATATATATTTTTTCAACCATTCTGTTTGTTTCGAGTCTATTGAGCGAAAAGAATGCTAAAAACACTCTTATATTCGTATCTACGCTAAAATACTCGATATGAGTCAAAAGTGAAAAGAAATATCTAAGAGTCAAATAATAAAATTGCAGGGTTTCGACGTTTCAAACATCATCCTCAAGCAAAGGCAATCTAGTGTGTTAAAAATTAATTTAAATCATTTCGATCAGTTGAAAACCATTGCTACGATATCTACTACAAATTAGTTCGTGGTAGACTAGAATGAGAATATTGGAATCACAAATAAACTATAATTACTCTACCTTACTTCACAGTTTCCGCTGCGTCCGTCAATTTACCTAACACCAAAAGACGGCTGGTTCAGGTACCAACAATGTTGGTGTTCGCATTCTTATTAAACAGTTCAAGTGCATAAAAATCCATGATATTTCCATTGAAATATGGACTGTATTTGTAAATAAGAAAGGCTTCCGAAATATTCAAATGGTCTGTATAGGAAGCATACTCGAAAATCTCAGTATTCTCATGGAGATCTTCTTTAGTCAGTTAACTGTCGTAAATGTTGCGAAAATGGTTAAATATTCTTATAACACCCTGATATTTGAGGAACCTGAGTCTATTTTGCAATTTAATCCCGTTATAAGCCTCTGCTGTGACACTCAAACTCATATACAACACCTGACGTTCCAAAGTTGCTATTAGTAGATTTAGTTGAGTTAATAAGCTAAGGAGCAATCAGGTCCCCAATTATCTAGTTTTTGTAATAAAAACGTTTAAATTCGTGCATGACTTCCTACCTGTTTTACGCAAGTGTGTACAATATGTTTCAGTCCTCTTTTGTCAACTTCATAGTTAATATGCATTTGGTTTTCATAATAGATATCGATGGTTTGTTGAACCGGTTCTCGAGTGTCCCTGGGATTCGAAATGTTTTAGCTATAAAATTGATTAATTTTCGTATCCATCAAGGAATCTGATAAGCGATGATCTATCATTAGTTTTTAAAGAGTAAAATCACTGGTGGTAGTGCCTCATAGGTGACACTTTCATTTGTGACACTTTCATGAATGTTAGCATTGCACTATTAGCCACTATATATACCTAGCTAACCCGGTGCGAAATGACTTTCAAGCATTTGGAGTCCTCATAGGTTGGAACTGGCATTAACCGCAGTTATAATTTTGTTAAGTTCCTTTTGGAGTCACTTCGTTGGATCATTTATTAGCATATGGAACTTCTGAGGGCTTCCAAGTATATGGTCTTCATTGTTCTTGCATGTATTATTGTTGAGGAAATTTTAGTTACAAGATTTCTACATAGTTGGGCTCCATGGTGTAGTGGTTAGCGTGATGGCCTAATAGTTGAAAGGATTAGGGTTCGAGCCTCGGCTCAGATGAAACTTTTCACGTGACTGCGGAGTACTTCCCTTGGAAAAGGAAGTTTAAACCATACATTCCTCACATCCTTCACCACACCAGTAGTTGTAAGGCATTGAAAACCCAAGGTTGAAACGTGTTGGAATTAATCAAGGTTCTTCTGAGCTTTTCGAACGATAATATTTTTTCCGCCTAGCAAATCTTTGATTGGTTTTATTCGCACATGTGGTAGCGATCTTTAACTGGTTGTATTTGCACATGTGAGAGCGATCTTTCATTTGTCGTATTCGCACCTGTGGTAGTGATCTTTAATTTGTTGTATTTGCACATGTGATAGCAATCCTTAATTGGTTGTATTTGCACAGATGATGGCAATCTTTAATTGGTTGTATTTGTAATTTGTACGTGTGATAGCGATCTTTAATTGGTCGTATTTGCACACGTGATGGCAATCTTTAATTGGTTGTATTTGCACATGTGGTAGCGATCTTTAATTTGTTGTATTTTCACTTGTGGTAGCGATCTTTAATTGGTTGTATTTGCCCAAGTGGTAGCGATCTTTAATTGGTTGTATTTGCGCATGTGGTAGCGATCTTTAATTTGTTGTATTTGCACATGTGGTAGCGATCTTTAATTTGTTGTATTTGCACATGTGGTAGCGGTCTTTAATTGGATGTATTTGCCGAAGTGGTAGCGATTTTTAATTGGTTGTATTTGCACATGTGGTAGCGATCTTTAATTTGTTGTATTTGCACACGTGGTAGCGATCTCTTGTTGGGTAGAAATCTGTTCCGGTCACTTTCTGAAATGAGCGCTGCGTCGAAATTGAGATTTATAGTTACTGTGTCAGTGCTGCTTAGCCTTTATCTCTGTTAGTACAACAATTCAAGCTGTAACTTCCTCTGCATCTCATCAAATGTGCTGTCTCTCTCTCCTCCCAGCGCTGCTAGCAAATTGGAATCGAGCTATGCAGATGTTCTTGAAGACATCCTGGAATGTATGTTGAAAACATTTTTTTCTATTTATCTCATCCCTGGGGAGACATATTTTGAAAGGGGTGTATTGATTATTGTAATTTGAGCTGAAGATGCTCCCTCAAGAAAAACAGTTAATTCAGGGTACATCGATAGTAATATTTAAAGGTATCTGTTCTTCCTCTATCGAAGACTCATGAATCATGAACCTTTAATTTTTCCGATTATCAAAATTCAAACTACTTAAAAACTAATTATTTAGCATCAGAGTACAACATTTCATTTTTAAGGAAGATTCTACGCATCAACCGCGAATGTTGCAAATGGATGAGATTTCTAAGATTGTTCATATTTTCCATCTCCACACGAGTTCAGTTCGTAAAATTAAACTAGGGTTTTTGTGCTTTTTCTTTCTCCTTAATTTTGTAAAACCAAAATACCCTTGGAATTAATTATGGCACCATGTCTTCTTTGGTCCCACTGGTGTGCCACTTAAAAAATTAAAGTGACTAAGCCCTTTAATTTGAGTTAAGAGAAAAGGTGAACGAGAAGGAACTATGTCTGACTTCAAAACAGAAAGGGTCGCCGGATTGAAACCTAACCTAACTCTTGAATTACCTAACTATGAAGCAGCCTAACGCAGGACTTGAAGAAGTCCTGAACATTGTCCATGAGCCATTTTTGAGCTCGTTGGAAGTGTTAGAGGGTGCTCTATCTTCATAGAAAAGAAATTGACCTCAGACAATGGTTTCACTAAGCTTCTTCACCACCGGCTCCAGAATATGCTGTTTGTAAGTTTTAGCGTTAATTTTTACCCTGGGCGCAGTAAAACAGAGGAGTTTTCCTTTTTGCAGAAACATGGCAGGCAAAGGTTCTGAGTTTGACAGACATTCCTGATCTTCACAAGTATTGCCGAGATACTCCGAGTGAGAACTCTATCACTTTGAAGATTGAAAGATTGTTTAATAGCGAATATTTTCTTATCGGTGAACACTACAGAGTCAAGACCATGAGTTACGAGCCGAGGTATTAACGAGCAACTTCTTTGGGATCATTTTTTCCTTGAGGAATTCGTAAAGAAATGTATGTTTCTCAGTTTCAATGGGAAGAGTCCCAATTTTCTTTTCATTTATTGACAAACAGATTTTCTCGATACATCGAGCTCTGTAACCATTTTTCTTATGGACCTATGGAGGAGTTATTGCGACTCTCCAGGCAATCTTTTCGATTTTCTGGGTCGTTGTGGTTCTCGAGCGGCCACTTCTGGTGCCATCTTTTACGCTACCGGTCTCAGTATAACGTTGGATCGAGCTGTTTTTAGAAATTCGAGCGTTTTCAAAATTTCATTTGCGGACTTTCCTGCGCGTTGAAGCTCAGCGACAGCAATTCGTTGATTTTCCTTAGCCGTTCTGAAGTCATTAGTCTGCATAGCGGACTAATTTTTTATCTGAGTCGAAGTTGATACGAAGCATTATTAAATCTGAAAATGTTAGATTTGTTAGCTCACACTGCAGTACTTAACATACGTAAAAAATATTTATCGCAAAAATTTTGTGTCACACAGTAGTTTTGATTTCCATAATTTCTGTAAACTCATTTCTTACCCAAATTTTTCTCATGAAAGAAATTTCGGCACTCGCAGGAAACTCAGCACACGTTAACCATCTCAAACGATCGTCAAGCCTTCAACGAGGGCATTTAAATCAAATTAAAACTCGGTCTTAAGACTCGAGTTTTAATTTGAAACCGCACTTCTTCAGTAGCTTCCGAATATCTTGAAACTGCCATCATTGTGAAAGGAGTTCTAATTTTTAATTTCATCATGTGATGTTAAATCCAGAATATAATTTAGTGATAGCTGATGGAGTCATCACTTGGTTTACGCCACAAAAAAGTCTGCCTGGAGGTGTTGAATCTTGTTTGTGAGCTAGTAGCCTGGCAAACAGGCTTACCCTGTTTAGCAAGCCTAATGCATCTCTGCACTCTACATACTTGGGCTACTTCTGGGATGAATAAAATGTGTTCAGCTAAAACATAAATGTCATATAGGCTAATGGATAGTATTGGTTATTGACATGCGTTACTCTTTAGGGTATACATAACTATAAAGAAAATACGAGGGTAAATATTTTAAATCTTTATGATCTTCTATTTTATACTAACCTAACTGTCATGAATACAAATTCTTATAACAGCTTCTAATTTTAGGGAAATTTTTTTTTTCAAAAAAATGATGTTTTGGTTGTTTTCGTTGATGCGTGCTGCTTGCCATAAAAAATATAGGCGGGAGAGTTCAGAGGAGCGACAGATTGAAAATTTCGTGAAGTAATCTTTATAAAACAAGCGCAGGTGTCAGCATCTCGGTGTCGACTGCTGATCTACGTCCGTCCGAGTACTCTTCTGCAATGACATGACAAAAAAGTTTTGCCCTTTGGTTACACAGGTAAAGCGATTGAATGTCTATCAAGATGTTGTCTTAAGGGAAGAACCTCAAATCATAACCTAATTAAAAAAATATCCGTAACTTTTGCCCGAATCGCAAATAAAAGACTGCATAAGACGCATCACAGACCTATCAAATAGGGAGACGAACGGTCTTGAAAAAGTAGGAATTGGTATAACTGATTGAAAATTTTACGGGGCCGTTAGCTTCAATTTAGCCCAGTTTCGAATTGGAAACAATCAAAACATATCATACGCCCTTATGAAGATACATACCTCGAATATGAAAAGCAGATGCCCAAGAAACGAAAAACGAAGAGCATTCTAAGGATCGCGTTTCCGTTGTCGAGGTTCCTTCTTACTGAGGCCCTAGTTTTCGGTCGGCGGATGGCACGACAAAAAACACAAAAAACTGCGAAGCTCAGGCATCAGTAAAAGTAGAAGCAGCCACCAGAGTCGAAGCCCGACCGAACCCGTTTCTGAGAACCGTTCATGTTGGACCAGAGCGAGGCGTCGTCTCGGTGCCGCTGGGAGGGCGAGAAACCGAGTCCAAGAACTACTGCCTGAGCCCTCGGCTCCCTCTGACCCACATCGGAAAAGACCGATGAATTTAGAGTGCCCTCGAGGGTTAGGCGCTGCAACCTTGTTCTGTTACGTGAAGAGCAGCTAAGTTTTATGTTTTATTTCTTAAACTGTCGTTATAAACTTCAGCGAATATCTCGTAATCTCAAATAGGCTCAAATTCCTACGCGCTTTTTCACATTTTCCGGCATTCTTAATCGAAGCGTACAATCTGAAAACTAAAAGGTTTCTCTTAAAAAGTGCGCGAAATCCCATAACGATCACACTGAACTATTACTATTTAATGACCGGGAGAACCTTTTTACAAAGTGTGAACCTTACCTTGTATCACACGAACCTCTGCATTTATTCGCTATTTAATTCGAAACATTTTGATGAACCTGCTTTTACTTGTGTCTAATTACATTTTATGTCTAATATATCTCCGCGCAGGTTTTTTGAGCGAAAGAACAGGAGCTTAGACCTAAAATTTCTCAATTTCTCTGCCCTGCGGCAAGTCAATCATTTCAAGTTTATATTTTCTCACTTGCAGAACTTGCAGAACTGGCAAGAGAAATTGCAGTATATTTATTGGTGGGAAGCCTGTTCAGGAAAATAGGGCTCTTTGTACCACTTTTTATGTGAATATGCATTTTATATTTTCATTTTAATGAAAGATGCATTCAGTTAAGACATAAATGTGTTTAAGACAGATCTGAAGAGGAATAAATTACTTCATAAGAAATAATTGTTCTAAATTGCTCGTGCAGGAATACCACAAGATTGTATTCAAATTAGATATTTAGGAAACTGCATAAAGTAAAACAGAGCTAAAATGATATTTAATTTTCATGGCAACTTCAGTGAAGAGGAAGAACACGTGGGAAAATGGACGAGACAAGCCGATCATTGGACAAACGGTTCTGCATCTCGATCATAACTGTTGAAGAAAATACGTCAATGACAACACGCTTCGATGTTTGTTGTGAACACACGTCAAAACATCACAATAATTCATCATATTTAATTCTCTGAGTCACAGC
Source organism: Orchestia grillus (assembly GCA_014899125.1). Taxonomy (NCBI): domain Eukaryota; kingdom Metazoa; phylum Arthropoda; class Malacostraca; order Amphipoda; family Talitridae; genus Orchestia; species Orchestia grillus. Next base: position 6,148 of record VOMN01027289.1, on the reverse strand, counting down.
ACTCGCGGCATCTGCATTAACATTCCATGCGTGACGTCAACGAGTTAAAACTCATTACATATTTCTTCATGAGCAGCCGTGAGCCAGGAGTATTTAATGCCCTAATGACGCCACAGCACGCAGCTAACGAGGTAACACTGTCTGAAGACAGTGTCGGTAGCCATCCAAATATAGGTATCAAGTGTTAACTTTGTTCTCTATTTTTGAGTCAGGTCGGAAGTCAAGATACTGTACACACTGTACTGTCCCTTGACTTCCAACCTAACTACAAGATAGAGCTAAATTAGCATTTGAGGCTCAATTTTGAGTGTCATTCGACATTATCTTACGACCCTGTCTGCCGACGCTGTCTTCCGATATTGACTGATCGTGTGAATCGTGTAAGTGATGGATTGCATGTCACGTTTCAACTGCCTGACCACTAAGTGCTCTAGCTCTATGACCTTCATATGTTTTATATTTATCGTCCGAATAATTCATTGCTTGCAGACCATCATTAAATTATACGGGAAGTGAACACATAAGAAGAGTTTTTCTGGCAATGGATATCGATCGCTTAAAAAAAAAATTTGCTGTAGTTTCATTGTATTCAACTCGTGAAAGTACGATAGTTTGTAAAAATTTTGAGCACAAAAACTGACTCAAATCTCAATAGAAAACTTGTGCAGTAAGGAGGCTATTTTCTTACATGTGTAATAAGATTCACTTCTAATATACATATTTTCCTCGTGTCATAATACCATCAGTAAGGTATTCCAGCTTTTCTTAACTGGCGAATGAATCCCCAATAGTTTTCAACTTTGGACTTTAAAATAGTGAAATCGAAACAACAGAAAAACACTCTACGCAAGATGAAAAATATTGTGTAGATTCTGCGAATATTGTTCTCATAAATATAAAATAATCACGGAAACTCGAAATTTGTGTCCCACCAACCTCTAAATACGCATTATATTCTGAACGCTGAAAGGTAAAGAAAGGAACAGTGGTAGACTTAAAGTCTGGCTTCTTTATATTCTTTCAATAAATATCTCCTTGTACCATTGGATGTTTACATTTTTGAAGTAGTAAAAAAACAATGTATGTGTGAAAAAGCAAGAGCACTGTCGTCTTCAACACATTTATGCCATTGTGATTTCAAATCAGCGTGTGTAGTTACAGAATCAACTGGCAACAGTGAATCAAAAAATGGGCTCTGGGAATTCAATTTGTTCCGTACAGCTTCAGTATTTGTAAATAGCAGTTCATGTTTTTGCTTGAAGCACTTCAAGTACACTTTATTAGAGTTTAAGTTCTTTTCATTGCATATAAAAGACTCGCGTGCCACAAATGTACTACCTGTTTACTGTAGAGTGTAGATCAAATGTTTTATTACTGCTTTTAAAGTATTTATTTGACCTGTCACATTACGCAGGCGCATTCATCAGTCACTTCACTCTCTATCACTTTTTCGGAGGCTCTGTGGAAATCCCCTTTTATTCTGTAACTCCGTACGTCGTCTCATACACTCATTAAAATCCTTGCAAGCCAATCTCCATTCTCATCTCTGTCGCTCCCTTGAGATTTCATCACTGCTCATTTCTTTTCTCTTGCAGTGGAATCCATTCAACACTAGAGAAAGTTGGATGAGGCAACTGAATCACATTTTCATCAATTAATTTATACGTGATTACTACATTGTAACGAAATCTTGTTTACATGTTGCATTGCAGTTATTCACAGCCGATCAGAAGGGTTTAAATTGGAATTTGATGAACAAAAAACAATGAGCTTTTTATGAATTCATCTTAGTATCAGGTCACGCAATATAGTCTTAAATCTTATCATTACGTCTTTTTGGGAAAACGGGAGCAATAAGGCGTTCGTTGGCTTTGATCATAATTGCGAGAGAATTCGCATTAGAGCAATCAACTTGAAAAAAAAACTTTGCTTCTAAAGCACATTAAATGCCCACGTATAGAGGCAATTAAGCTGCACCAAAATATCAACTAAAAGCTACCATCATTTTTAGCTCCAGCGCAGGATCTGTTGTTGTGATTATAATCATGAACACTGAGTTATTTCAACTGAATTTTGAACGCTTTAAAGTAGGAAGAAAATAAAGTTTTGTCTCAGTAAGTACGCGTGTTCTGCATAGAAACCCATGGCCCTCTTTTATTTTTCTGTAGAAGTAGCAATTTCTTTTCTATTTATCTGGAACTTACAACGCACATGTTCAAACTCTTTTTTTTTGTTCATATTCAGGACACATGAGCTAAAGCCTTAGTTGAGTTAATCCAATAATCCCACCACTTATTTCTGGGGCTGATGGATGTTTTCGAAGGCGCCTTAGGTCGCCGAAAGTATGTACATACGTACAGTGAAAACATGATCTTCGGAGAAATGACCAAAAACAGATTCATTAATAAACTAAACTTTTATTCGAACTGGTTTTAGAGTAAGGGAACGAATTCACCCACCGTAAATGTTGATTAAAATTTAAAAATTCATGGAAAAATTCTGCTTTACCACCGAAACAGTATTTCAGCAGCTCAAATTGCAGGTAAGAGGAGGAAAATTCTTTTCCCTTCGCAAGTTGTTCCATGGCCAATGTGCTTCGAGAAAACTCATTTTCATGCTCACATAGCCTTTCCCGGAGTATTAGATACAGCTTCTCAAATCTTAAATTATAGTAACGTGCTGTTTTCCCCAGAAACCATCACATTTCAATTCTGTTATTTCAGCGTTTTTATCATCACTCGGAGCTGTAGGCCCTAAGGAGGTGCTGAGCTTCCCCAGAACGAGCTGCACTCTATCATTACGGCTCGTAAAAATCCACGAGGGAAGCCAAAATTAGGAAAACCAACTTTTTAATTTTTAAAGGAACGGTACAAGAATACCTTCGATCCGTTGGTTGAAATACAACTGCGTAAATATTTCAATGTACGAGTGTTATTCTATCTAATTTATTCGTTATTACCTCATGTGCGATGAATTACAGCATTGCTCGTAGGACAGGGCTCAAATGCATCACACGCCGCAAGAAGCAGTTCTGGAGGAATCTAGGATACATTTTCCATCGCAAAAAAAGTTTTTAACATGTTGGTAGACGACCAAGGAAGACAACTTTCAAATGCCATATTGGATTGCATGGACACGCTTTTATTATTGAGGTTGGTAATTTCAATCGTAGATCTTTGGAAAACTAACTTCAAGAAAATGTAAAAAGAATAATTTCAGGAATATCTAGCTTCCCCCTGAAAATAAATAATAGACAAGATGTAACAAAATTGTTTCATGAATTGTACTTCGTCAGGTGCCTCTGTAGAAGGCGAATATGGGAATCGCGTCGCAATGTAAAGTTTTGTAACAAACGTGCTGAAAGCGCACATAAAATAACTTCTCTCAGTTGGTGACATACGAGATTATGAAAAAAATTTATCAAAATAAAAAGTAAGACATGAAAGAGGCTCTATAGATCGTGGTATTTCATATATTTATCTCATGGGAATTCATTTTTAATTATGTATTCACTCATACGCAGTATGACAAATCTCAAGGACACCCTATCAAATACCAAAAATAAATTATTCTTGATATTACTTTGGTATCCGACTTTTTTTCAAGCTTTACGGTTTTAATATTTATGGAAGTAACGTGTATCTCAATAACAAACGATTAAAAAAATACCACGCTTTCCACACATAAAGAATAAAAATTTTCACATAAGACTCCTAATAAGAATATTTTTTTCACATCGTATCGTGTTCAACACAATATTTTAAAGCGCATAGCTCTTGAATATTGAAAATATTGTAGCTAATAGAAATCGAAACAAAATCACAGCATGTAAGTTTCCAGGCTTTTTGTTCAGAGGCATAAAATGAATATTTTCATGAACCTAGTCAGTCTCATCAGTCATGCAGTGGACATTTGAGGGCTTCACAACACGGGAGCCACCAAACTTAAACGGAGTTCGTGCCCTGTCAAAACATATGCTGAGTCCCAGCCCTCTGTTTCTGCCTGAAATAATGTCCCAACATTTACCATCGTATCCATTCTAAGTTGAAAAATTACGAATGTTACATCTTATTCACACAAATTATGACCCACTGCTGCGAGTGCCAGAATGTAAAGCAGATGAAACATATATGTCTTTTCTGTACACAAAGCGAACAACTGTAAAAAATAATTGACTTGAAATAATCCCCCAGCCTACGAAAGACAGTACCTAAATGAAAGAACTTCCAGAAGAGGGTTTTTTAAAATTCAAAAGTAGAGATTGTAGATTTTGATCGTGAAGATCAAAACTGAAAAGAAAGGACTTCGCATTGAGTTCTCAGAAAATCTCTTTGTACATCGTTTGAAGAAGGGAGTGAAGCGTAAGTTGAATGATTCACATACTTTTATTTTCTAGATTACCGTTTTTTGTGTATTTACATAATCGTTTGAATGGGTCAACTCTTAAAAAGTACGAAGAAGATGGAATTGGCCCTTAAAATACTTCTCTTCAACAACGAAGGAGTTTTTCACTGATAGGACTGAAAAACATATGAGCAGACTAGTAAAGTCGTAGACACACTTGGCTCTTCTTGGAAGATCACATTTAGTTAAAATGTACGACCCGAGGCACTAAATGAAGTTGAAATAAAAAAGTTTGTGCAGCTAATGCGGTTTTAATTAAATGAACGTATAAACCTACAGAACGTTATGTATTCTTAAAGGATGAAATGTCACAAATGAAAGCTCAGGAAGTAATAGACTCTATTTTTCAAACTCATTTTTCGTATTTTTTCTCCGTTCATTTCAAATAAAAAATAAGTTTTATATAGAGCAACAGCTAAAGCAATAACAAAAACATTTTCTACCGCCAGAACATTGCGGGAAGAAACGCTGCACCCTTTGTGTTACGATTCCAAATTACGCCCGAAGCTGCAGTTCAAAAATGCGTCGAAGAGAACCATTATTACAGTGTATGCAAGTAACGTTTACTCTCATATTTTAGCCGCGCTATCGCAAAAACTTGCGCTGGCTAGACACGTTACGGCGGTTACGCCATGAGCTATCCATCTTGCTGCATTTCTAATTTATGGGAACAGACAACAATTATAAGCAGCCATTAGCGGATGATTACAAATGTTTGAAAAATTATTTAAAATTTACAGAAGAGTGGCCCGTGATTTTCGTATTTCATTGTGCCCCTCATGAAACTTTTTGCGTTCAACTTTTTGAGCTCGTAAAGACAGTCGCGCTATGCGTGACTTCTAACGGATGTTTTAAAGCTCGTCTGATATAACTGAAGCAAAACAATGATTCGTTCGTAGAACAAAATTGACTCAAGCCTATTTTAATTGTCTTTTTTCGTATGTGTAAGAAAAATATAAATAGATAAATGTCCAAACATTAAAAAGTTTATCAAACTTGCTGTTGAACCTGTTTGTACAAATACCTTGTTCATTTGACAAGCCCCACACTGTGTGGGTGTTACATATTGTTAGGTCTGACCAACAGGACCAGTGTTCATGATTAAATCGTGTGTGAAGCGTCCGCTCAACAACGACATCGAATTTGAGGAAGTAAATAAACTTAGGAAATAGATTTTACAACGAAAAATATGCTTATTTCAAAGTTTGACTTGAGTATTTTATGGCAAGAGATTCGCGATAGACAATTTCACTCAAGACTCTGAGCATAATTTGTTGAAGATTTCTTTGTGGGAGTTTTGAAGATCAGCGAAACGTTGATCTTACTTTCATTACCAGCTCCTAAATTTTCGCTTTCGTTGAGGCAATATTTCGTCAATTTCAATGGGCATAAATTGAGTAAGACAAAAAAATACAACATGCTGCTTATGACTTCAACTGAAGAGTTCAAATCTGAGCTCATGAGAATGGGCCTCAGTTTGAAGCTAAGTTTCAATTTTAATGTCAAACAAACTGATAATTAAAGTTGTCTTATTTCCAATATGTTTCCTATATCGTCAATACACAAAGGTGGAGAGCAACATGTCCCAAAAAGCTATAGGCTAGTAGTCTTAACATCGCACGTCATAAAAATTAAAAAAAATAGTTGTTAAGAATATGGTGCGGTAATTTGAAAACACTGGTCTTTTCAGCATGGTTTTCGGAAAAGGAGGTCATGTCTCTCACAGCTCCTCGAACACCAAAGG